>BTPG01000008.1:47993247-48098247 GCA_036245525.1 Semisulcospira habei
ACACACACACACACACACGCGCGCGCGCAAGCACGTACACACACACACACACACACACACACACACACACACACACACACACACACACACACACACACACACACACACGAAAACGGCGCTTCCCGCTAAATGTACGTTCAGCAGCGCGGTTAGTGTAGCTGGCCATGACGTAATTTCTATTGTGTTACTTCACTTTTAGCGTAGCTGGCCATGACGTAATTTCTATTTTGTTACTTCGCTGTCAGAGTCCGAGGACTGCACGCCTTTGACGTCACGGGAATTCTACTGAAATCTTCCCACCGCGTCCCATCCTAAAAAGTCTCTTTTATGAATAGAAGGGACTTAAAAACAGACTGAAATTTCAATGTTTCTTTTGGTCCTAGTAAGTACAAGCATGCTCGATGAGTATCGGATCTCTTCTTCCCCTTACATTTCTCCCACTGCCTCTTGCAGCGAGTCTGTTCATTTTGACTCAGCGGAGAAGAGGTTAACCCTCATCATTGCGGAGACAAAGTGAACGTCACCCAACCGCAAGAGGCATGGAACCTCAAGAGCCCCCGCAACTGCGGGGGCTCTTGAGGTTCTATGCCTCTTGCGGTTGGGTTCACGGTTGGGTTCGTGAGGTTCTATACCGCTTGGTAACATTTGTTTTTCAGGTATGAATGTGTTACTTGAACGACTATCACTAGGCTCTTTGCGGTCTGAAAGTATTTGAAGTCTTGGAGCCGCGAGTGCAGGGGTGGTTTAGCACGACGTACCCGAACCGTAAATGCATTGATGCTTGTCGCAGCGAGGTCCCTGGTAAAAAGTGGCACATCCCTTCATGCAAAGACCGGTGGTGCTGTTGCAGTTGGCATCCCCTCCATCACAGTAGGCGCACCTGAACGTGCAGTTCTGACCGTACCACCCGCCGCCACAAGGGATCCTGCAGCCCTCGCCCATAAACCCCACCGGACAACTTCTCTCTGGACAGCTGCCTCCCAGTTTTTCACACACCTTAATACAATAAGGAACACATATAAATGTGATGATGGCCAAAGGCGAATACAGCAAGGAACACATAATTATGTATAGTGTGATGTGGTCCGCAGGCAAATTTTCATTTTATGTGTAACGTGTAATGGATAATAACGTTTTTCAATTCAATCCAATTCAACACATCTCATTGAAATACGTAGCGCCGCCACATCAGTAAACCAAACCCAGTAAGCAAAGGGCCCTCGGGCCGACGTCGACCGCAGTGGGCCCGTGCACAGTTGTGCGCGGGCCCACTGCGGTCGACGTCGGCTCGAGGACCTTTGCTAATTACAGGTAGGTCTTTGTTACGTTTGTGGTTGTGCTATTCTTTTTGGGGCATGTGTGTGTTGATCATAGGGAAAGATCCGGTGTTCAGGCATTTTAGATATGAATCACGTACCTTTTTAGTATGATTCGTTTGCTTTTGCATAGAGAATTGCGATCGATTTTTGTTGCGTAGCTAGAATGTTGTACACTTCGCTAACTTGTTGCAAAGTCCGACCTAGATTAAGCTGGAAGGTTCTGGAAAAGGCGCGATCGTCCTAGTGACCTCAAACATGACGTCAAAGTTTTGTAGTACACGTTGGCTACATTTCGTAACATTTAATGCACCTAGCTTTTAGTGGAAGATTGTAGACAGATCTAGAATGTTCTTTTATGAATATTAATGATTTTTGGTTACGTTTTCTTTTCTGATTGGTTGAGTTGTGTAATTTGCGGGATTGTTCTGGAAATCTGTAATAGTATAAAAGTAGGAAATATGAGGATTTGGAAATCTGTAATAGCATAAAAGAGGGTATTAGGAAGTACTAGGATTCTTTGTATGAGAGACACAGTGTATCAACGTTTGGATACATTGTATGAGAGACGCAGTGTATCAAAGTTTGGATGCATTGTATGAGAGACACCGTGTATTAAAACGCGGTTGCATTGTATAAGAGACAGTGTATCAACGTGTGGATGTATTTGTGAGAGATAGTGCATCGCGAGAATAAAGTACTGTTGGAACTGTTACTCCAGTGTTGTCAGCAACCTTGTGCCACGTGTGAGCGAGGTTTTTCTACAAGAACCCTACGTGAGTATGTCTAGTGTGACTGCATCATACTACGACAACGGCTACCACGTAACAGTCTTTTATTATTAGATAAAAGACTTATGGTAAAACCTGATGTTCTGGCAGGGAAGAGGAAAGGAAAGACTAAATAAAACTGATTGAGGTTTCTCCACTCGTGGAGCCGCCAGGGGATCGACAAAACAGACCCCGGCCAAACCTGCATATAACGGCCATATATGCAACAGGACAGATGTGGTCGTTATAGACAGCTGACCGCTTTACATTGTCATTAGTACAAATGACGGGGTACTTCACATGCGGTTGCGAATAGACAGATGGCCACTATATTAAAGAGACCGCTATAGCAGGTCTGACTGCACCAGATTGCACCATACTGCAGTACATCTGAAGATAGAAGTGCACGCGTAATTTGTGAGAGCATTGGCGCCCTGGTGCGGTGTAAGGCATGAAGCCAGGGAAATCAGGGTCATAGATCCCCGGGAGTTGCAGCACGACTTAAACAATCTGAAATACAAGCGTATAGAATCGTACATAACAGAAATTATCAACACGGTACTAAGGCCCGATGGTTTAAAATAACGTTATGCTGAAAAACAAAAACAATTTAACCCCATCACTGCCGAGGAAAAAGTTTAACACCACCCAACTGCAGGAGGCATAGATTCTCATCAGCCCCCGCAACTGCGGGGGCTCATGAGGACCTCTGCCTTTTGCTGACACATTTTCTCTCCGTGTCCCTTGGACGGCTGGGGCTCTGTGGCAATAAATTAACCCCTTGCCTGCCGAGAAAAACCGAACACGACCCAACTGCAAAAGACATAGATTGTCATGAGCTCCCGCAGTTGCGGGGGTTCATGAGGATCTATGTCTCTTGGAGTTAGATCGTGTTCGGTTTTTCTCGGCAGTCAAGGGGTTAACCCATTCAGCCCTGACGCACTACAGCAGGAGATGGGTTGACCATGATAATTCAAAGGTAGTGCCAGATTAGCGTGGCGCCTGTCGGCGCCAAGCTAATCTGGCACTGCCCTTGAATTATCATGGTCGATCCATCTCCTGCAACTGGTGCATAGTCAGTAGATGACGCCTCCACAATTTGGGAAATACGTGCGCCGGGCTGAATGAGTTAAAACGGCACAGACACGGACTGCCAGTAACACTTTCCGACTGTCGGATTTCACACACCTCGGTCAGGTTCGTGCAGCGACACGACTGGTTACAGCTCCCCCCATAGAAGCCGTCCCTGCACGTCATCATCTTGATTTCGCATAAGGAATAGTCTGTGTTAGAAGAGATCTCAATGATCACGGTCTTCACAGCAAATAGGGGGGTGATGAGCAGTGTTAGTATTCCTTTTTTGCCGGAAGTAACTGACTCGTTTTGGTAGGAAAAGAAGTCAGATGGATTACTAATGACCCCGGCAATGGTAACGAGCAGGTGCACTGCAGCATTGGAGGCAACAACATTTGCGTAGTGTATGAACAGTTTATGGATCACAGTAGGTTCCGGAAATGTTGCAGAATAGCTGACCGCGTGTTTGTCGTCGTGATGTGCGCATGTTAGATCAGAATCGTCAGCAATGTTGCCCGACATCATTTTGCCCTGTCCGTCGGTCCATTTGACTGTAGCCGCGAGGTTTAGCCAGTAGTCAGAATCGGTAATTATTCTAGTTCGGAGCAGCGCGTTCCAATATATGGAGTCATGAACCATACAGCCGCTCCCAGCGGAGTTAGAGCATACAAAAACTTGTACCTCACACAATTTCACCTTGTTGGTTCTGATCTGCACTTCAGACAATGGCACCTGGCCAGCTGTGAATTTACTTCGTGGCAGCACCACCTGATACAGTCCGCTGCATTTGTAATACGTGTTCTCGGGGTTTACAATCTTCTTGTTGAGAAGGAAGGTGAGCTGTGCGAAAGTGGCATTGCATCTGACTGTAGAGGTATCGCGACAGAAGGTGCTAAGGCAAACGTATCCCTCCAGCAACACTAGTACCATTACGCTGTGCGTGGAAATAAAGGACGTTGTCACAAGTCCCTGGTCACATGTCTTGGCGCGTCCGTCCTGAAGAAGGCCGCTTGAAGAGTTTGAAGTAAGTCTGCTGTAAAACCTGTTTGTCTGAGGTCTTGAATGGCGCACGCAGAGAGAAACAAGGAGAAAAAACACACACAAAGCATATACTGATGCCAGTGCCATTTTACCCTGCACAAAAACTCACGCTACACTTATACAGAATTACGGATGGGACTGGAAGATATCGGTCTTTCTCGTCAAGTTATTTTAATCTTGTCTAGCATAACTGACTAACCTTGCTTCTGTCGTTACGACAACAATCTCCAGCTTGTCGCGTAAAGTACGCCACTCAGATAAGCGCACAAACTAACACTGAGAAGCCAGATGTATTACTGTACTGCCAAGCAAAAGAAATGAGACATTTTTGTCACATTTCTTTTGCTCGTCCTATCTGCTTCAACGCAGGTGTATGATTTTTGACCTTACGTCCTAGAGCCGTAAGGTCCAAAATTACAGACCAGAACACTAAAGCCCATTTCATCCTGAGGCTGAATAAAAAAAATGCTAATTGTCCCATGAAGGCTACATTACAGATTTTTAGAAATGGATCAACCTTCTTAGTTCAAGGGTGGTGCCAGAATAGCTTGGCGCCTGAGGCGCCAAGCTATTCTGGCACCACCATTAAACTATCGTATTCAAATTTATTTCAAGCAATAGTGTATCTGGATGAAAAGGGTTAATTGCGTAAACCTAAAACAAAGATTATACTATAAAATAAAATAATGATTATTATAATTTGTCGATCACAATATGAGGTTTTCACATTTATAAATGAACCCTGCGAGCAAAAAGGTCCTGGACGGAACCGAAGTCGATCTTACTTGCCCCGTGCAGACCAAAGAGGGCTGACGTCAAGCTGAGGTCGTTTACCAACTAGGATGACTTCGCTTGTAGGATATATAACTGTTTCGGAGGTCTCCGCCATCCTGTTTGCGTGTTACTGTAAAACAGCTCCGTTCGTTCGATCCACAACAATATTTGAATTTATTTGCTGTCAACACCCCCCCCCCTCTCCTCCGCAATTTGTTATATATACTGACGAGCAAAAGAACGGCAACTTTTTTGGAATATCGGAAACGGATTAGCGTTTACGACGATTCCAAAAATGTCTCGCCAGTGTACGAAGGAAACAATTCTTTAGCAGAGATGCCACCCCATCTCGCACTCCCACCCCGTGACCACAAAAGCCCTGCACGATAAATGATACTGGTCGCAGGTTATGCTTCTAAAATGTTCGTGAAGATGGTTCCGCCCAGGGAACATGAGGTCAGCAAAAGGCATGATCCTCATGAGCCCCAGCGACTGCGGGGGCTCATGAGGATCTACGCCTCTTGCGTTTTGTTGTTATTCGCCGTGTTCCAGCAATTAAACTCTTCGACGCACGCAGTCAGTAAAAACTTGCCTCTACTAAGCGCACACCAGCGCACCCCTTAAGCGCACGCCGAAATCTGTGGAGCAGGCGTGAGCTAAAACACTCAAAATTCCATTTCCCAATACTGCTTTCTGGACCCTTTCAGCTATAATGTACTTCTTCTACTAAAGCTGAACTAGTTCCATTCACCCTCCTCCGAAAATACATGAAAGACACAGAGCTACATAGGGGACATTTAGCATACTAAATACAAGAAACATTTAGTTCCGCATTCTCCAAGTATCACTCATCACCACTGAAACCGGCAGGGACCTTGTCTGTGTAAACCAATTACCCCCAGGTTATCTCACCTGACAAGGTTTATAAGAACATCTCCTCACTCTGACACTGCTCACGTGGGAAAAATACAAGAAATAGTATGAGAAAAGGGAGGTATGTTTTCATGCCTGCGTGCGCTAATTAGAAATCCAGAAAACATGACATTAAAGGTGTCTGCCCGACAGTGGCAAAAGCCAGCATGTCCAGCTTTGTGAAGGGCAAGATTTTCATTGAAATGCATCGAAAATGTGGTCTTCCACACACACTGGTCATACTGTTTTTTCCTGGTGAGGTCCGTGACGCAGTGGTAAAGCGCCTGCCACCAATGCCAAAGGCAGATGCGAGGTTAGATACCAGGTTCCGGCGTCGGACTTTTCTCCTCTAGTAAGTGTCACCGTTAACTCATTTGAGACGTGCCGCATACGGATAAGCGGCTTGCAGCCGCGTATCCGGATGCAGCACGTCTCGAATGTGTTAATTCGGGCGGACCGTCAGGGGTTCTTTCTCTGGGTACTCCGGCTCTTCCTCCACCTCCACTTTGGTACCGCTTGGCAGTCGCCTTGTTTGGTCTGGATTTCGCCATTTTATGGCCATTAAGTGACAGGCATGAGCAGAGTGCGCTATGATGTATTTGCTTAGCTCTTGCCCTGCTTGGAATGATCTCTAGGCCTAAGTACTTAAAGGGGCACACCCGACCTTTTTTTTAAGGCTTCAGTTCGCAAAAAGTTTTTACTTGGATTCAGTATACATACCCACTATTGTCCTATCAAATGCGTTTTTTCGTCCGTTCAAAGTGAAAAGAGGCCCACCGGAATCGTTCCCAGGATTCCAAGAAAGATTGCTTGTGATAGGCGATGGTAGATGACGTCATAACTATTCTATACGACCTTAGGTCTTCTGCATAATCATAACCAATCAGAGACACGATGGCGGACGAACCAGCGAAGAAAAAAAAGAATGTATCATCGAGTCGCGCCGACATTGACAGACTCGGTAATTGCGGAAGAGAAGAAAGAGTAAGAGAGACAAGATACCCATAAGTAGAACTGACATCGGACAAAGGAATCTGGACATGTGACAATGTGTAAAGCAAAAAATTGGCTTGACCAACTACCCGGCATTTGTCACTTTCCTACTGAATCAGTAAGTAATCTACGGTCTTTGTCGATCTTCCTTTAGTTCCGCGAGCGCTAGTGATTTTCAGATTTCATGATCTTCAGTAGAATTTATCTCTTACTGATTTCGCAAGATAATAAACCTGTTTTATCATATAGTTACGAGCTAGTTATCACTTATGCTGCAGAAATCTGAAAACTACTGTGTGTGTCAAAGTTGCAAATCGCTGGTCATAACATGTTTTTGTCTGTGCCCGCTCTCATTCATTCGATTTAGAGAGGTAGTGTTTCTGCTGCTGGGGTGTATTTGTCGTTTCAGTAATGATGGTTTACGTAGACCTCGACGTATGAGACGTGAAATTGACTGCAGTGCAGAAAGTCGGTATAAATACCAATGTTCTGTTTCAATGATTAAAGACGGTGCCTGTTTCGGAGGGGTAAAGGATTAAAGGTCAAACTAGGAACCGTGGACGCACGCTCGCTTTGCCAGCGCGCCGCCAAACAGCCACGTCCTCGGTGCACTACGCACGATCGTTACTAGTGAATACCAGCAGGTCGCGCCGAGCAGAACCGCATTGTGAACTGATTTGACAGCATAGCGAGTATGGAAGGTTTATTCTACTTTCTTGTGAAAAATTACGTCGAAGGGATGTCGGAGAACATCAGTACACGTGTACACTGACACGTGTATACATCTGACCGATGACCTCGTGACCTGCAGTATTGTGATACACTGATAGTCGGGTTCTGCCTTGTGACGCAGGCTCATAAATAGGCATATTAATTCAAAACGAGGCCGATGCAGACTATAAATTCGCGACTCGGATACAAAAGCAATACACCCTCCAAAAGATGAATTTCGACATCTGGCATTATATTTACATAATAAAGCTCTAAGATAGTACACAAAGTACCCAAACACATACTGTCAGCAGTATCTGTTGCAGACAGTTTTCTGACACTGTGTTGAGATGCTTGATCCTGGGGAATATAACTTTAAAAGACAGTAAGGTGACTCGCTGGCTATTTTTACCGTTTGCTGCCGGGAAAAGTCGAACGAAAACCAACTGCAAGAGGCAAAGAACCTCAAGAGCCTCCGCATGTGCAGGGGACTCAGGACTCCAGTAGCAAATTGTCTTCGGGCTCACGACTGCCGCAGTGGACCAGCGCACAGTTGTGCTCGGACCCACTGCGGCCGACGTGGGTCAGAGGTTCTGTGCTTCTTGTGAACCCTTTTTGTATCCCTGTGCCTTGGATGAAAGGGGTTATTAACTGGCATCGAATTTGTCATGATTTTAACCCTTCACTGTCGAGAAAATGCAAACATAATCCTACCGCAAGAGGCATATAGATCCTCATGAGCCCCCATAATCTCGGGGGCTCATGAGGATCTATGCCTCTTGCTGACACCACTGTGTAGCTTTGCTCTTGAAAGACTGGGCTTCTTTGGGCTAGAATTAACAAGGGTTTCAGACACGCTGTCTGCGTCCACTGGCAGTTATCAAAGGGGTTAAAGAAATATACATCCGCCGAGAGTGAAGGAGTCAAGGCAGTGCTATGACGAAGTACCTATTTACAATGCGTTCCACACCTAACGACTGTGTTTAGTCACTTGTACCTTCCGGTTGAATCATAAAAGTCTTTAAATAACTTTTTTTTTTTTTGGGGGGGGGGGGCGGGGGGGGGGGGGCAGAGGGCCGACAGGTGGCGGAGCGGGGGGGGGGGGGGAGAGATAGAGAGAGCTTTGTTACCCTTGTTACTTTGTCACAAAGTTATTTAAAGTTATATATATATAAACTCTCTCTCTCTCTTGGCTTGACTTCGCGAACGAAGATTTTATAGGAGTTGCCCACGACGTCTGCAGGCTTGTTCGTGGCTGCGGAGGCCAATCCGAGACAGGCAGGTTCGACCGCAGTGGCTGCAGGGGAAGGTATGGCCGGGGTTCTGAGCTGCGGCATCTCTGTTTTTTCTCCTGAGCCGCTTGTCCTTAAGGCTAGCTCTGTGAGAGTCCTCAAAGGAGACAGCTGCCTTGTAAATGGTGGAGCGCCAGGTGTCGCGGTCCGCAGCAAGCGAAGACCACTGGTGGTGGTCGATTTGGCAGGCACTAAGTGACTTCTTGAGACAGTCTTTGTATCTCTTCTTTGGTGCCCCTCTGTCACGGTGTCCAGTAGCAAGCTCGCCGAACAGGGTGATCTTTGGTAGGCGATGATCCTCCATCCTGGAGACATGCCCCGCCCAGCGGAGCTGTGTCCGCAACAGCAAAGCCTCGATGCTCACAGTTTCAGCCTGTTCAAGGACCTCGACGTTGGTGACATAGTCACTCCAGTGAATGCCCAGGATGGTACGCAGGCAGCGCTGGTGGAAGCGTTCGAGGAGTCGTAGTTGGCTGCGGTAGAGGGCCCAGGACTCGGAACCATACAGCAGGGTGGTGAGGACCACAGCTCTGTACACGCTGATCTTGGTGCCTGTTTTCAGCTGTTGATTGTGCCACACCCGCTTGAAAAGTCGCCCGAAAGCGCTGTTCGCTTTTGCCAGCCTGCTGTCAAGCTCCTTGTCCAGCTTGGCGTCCGACGTGATAATGCAGCCAAGGTAAGTAAACTGGTGCACTGACTTTAGTTCAGACTCGCCAATGGTGATGTGAGGAGGGCGATACACTGTCTTGGTGCCGGCTGATGGAGGACCTCTGTCTTTTTCAGACTGACCTCGAGTCCAAAGAGCTGGGCAGCATCTGCGAAGCAAGACGTGATGCGCTGCAGGGCTCTCTCTGTGTGTGCAACGAGGGCAGCATCATCAGCAAAAAGCAGCTCACGAATCAGTTGGTCTAGGGTTTTCGTGTGGGCCTGCAGTCGTCTGAGGTTGAACAGGCTGCCATCGAGACGATACCTGATGTACACTGCATCGTCATCATCAAGGTCCACTGTGGCCTGCTTCAACATCATGCTAAAAAAGATGGTGAAGAGGGTCGGTGCCAGCACGCAGCTATATATATATATATATATATATATATATATATATATATATATATATATATATATATATATATATATATATATATATATATATATATATATATATATATATGGTGACAATTGTCATAAAATTCGTCGTACCTCCACGAGCTCTACAGACCACGAGAACTCAAGGGTAGTGCCAGTTTAGCTTGGCGCCTGATGGCGCCAAGCTAATCTGGCAGTATCCTTGAATTATCATGGTCAGGATCAATTGGAATAAAAATTTTGGCACAAAGCACAGGAAGACGCCTTACTCTGAGTGTCCACGTTTTCTTTTTATACTTGTTACATTGTCACAAAACTCGTTATCATTTTAGGCGTGCTTTTAAGACGGGTCTTTACCTGAAACAGATTTGGCACCCATTTAATATTTCAGTTAACTCATTTAACTCCACGGTCACATTTCTCAATATTTCGGTGTGTCAGCTAACGACTATGTACCATTGGCAGGAGATGATAATTCAAGGGTCAAGTTTGGTCAGAATAGCATGGCGCCTGAGGACGCCAAGTTAATCTGGCATTCCTCTTGAATTGTCATGGTTGATCCATCTCCTGCTTAAGTGCGCGGGCTAAAAGGGTTAAACAGCCTTCAGGTGATATTGACAAGTTTTAACCCCTTCACTGGCGGAAAATGCGAACACCATCCAAATCAAAAGAAGAAGCCTCTCGATGTCTGGGTGGTCGCTGTCCCTTATATCCTGTGAGCAACCACCTTTAGTGCAAGGAAATGTGATCTTCAAAGACAGGTGCTCTCTCTCTCTCTCTCTCTCTCTCTCTCTCTCTCTCTCTCTCTCTCTCTCTCTCTCTCTCTCTCTCTCTCTCAAGGGTTCAGTTCAGTTTAGTTCGGTCAAGATGGGATTTCTGTACAATAAGCCAGTACGCAAAGGCCATCGGGCCGAAAGTCGCAGTGGGCCCGCGCACAACTTGCGCGGGCCCACTGCGGCCGACTTCGGCCCGATAGTCTATTGGGAAATGGGACAGACTTGTACGTGGAATAGGACGGGTTTGTAAAATGAAAACCATTGTGCACTGTAGGTGACAAAAAGATTCACAACGTATGCTTTTCTGTAAGCCCCCCCCCCCCCCCCCCCCCCCTCATCGGCCCTTCACAACTGATGCTGGCACAGAAAGCTACGGGTGCGGGGTAAGTGTGATTCACTGCGGAACAAGTTCACAGCGTATTGATGGTTGGTTGCGTGCCGAGGTGCCTAGGTCCGCGTGATGGTTGTATTTTAGGTGGTCATGATTCTGCAATCTCGTTCCAAACTGAAGAGGCGATTGTAAAACTGTCACACATGAACCAGTTTCACAAGGGCGGCCGTCACGTTGATGTGATATTGGTTTCTTTGTATTAACACTGACTCGCTCGCCTGGTGGCGCGCAAGGGTCACTCGAAAAGGCGTAGAATGTCAACGTGACGAGTGTCTTTGTGTGAAGAGTTTCACGAACACTGCGAGATTTCGTGGTCTGCAGTGTCATTCATGTTCAGAGACTCTTAGTCTTTGAATTGGTCCAGGCAACATGCATTTTTATTATATTTCCAGTTTATTCTTATTTTAGTAGGTGGTTGTTTCTGGGTTGTTGGAGTGGCACAGATCCATGACTCGGTCAAGTGCGCAAGTGAATCTCTGTGACAGCTTGTGTTTGTGTTACCTGGCGACCTTCGTGCTAGCGTATTTATAATCTGTTAAAAGGGCCGTGAGAACACTGTTAGATTCCAAACCCAAAAAATATTGGTCTGTGATTTTCGATATTACAGTTTGAAGCATGTTGAAATACAAAACATTCCAAATATCGATGGTGTACATTGATCGATGATAAACTTTGATTCACGGGTCGTCGGCAAAATTGAAATTACATCATTGGAACAAACACGAGAAAACACAGGTTCGTTCTTTAACAGAGTGAATCAAAGTAGTGCAACAGTTGCAGTGCGCCTGACTTGATGAGTGTTCAGGTCGTACTCCATAGGCAAAAGCTGACCCTGTTCGAGCATAACTCGCCGTTAGGGCAGTCCATTATCACTCTTGTGGAATAGACTTTAACCTGTTCAATGACGAGATAGTGAACACCACCCAAATGCAAGAGGTATCGATCCTCATGAGCCCCCGCAGTTGCGGGGGCTCATGAGGGTCTATGCCTCTTGCTGAGTCCAGTTTGAACCCATGTTCCTGGGACATCTAGTTTTTTGTGTCTTGAATAACGAAGATTGCAGAAAAACAGTCTGAATCAGCTGGTACTGAACCCCGAACTAAACAACCAACCAAACAATCAACTACGACCAGCTAAAAGTTCTCCTCACTTCCTGCTCCACCTAGAGGACCACCAGGTCGATGTCCCGCCCGGTCAACAGACACATTATATCTATCTGTAGGATTGCATGTTAAGATTTATTGGGCCATAGTACTTAAACTCCAGTCAGAGTCATGCTTTTACGCGTTAATTTTGAACAGATCTTTAATTTGTGACGTATTCATATCCCGTCGCTGACAGTGGACTCAAAATTAAGTCTTTGAACACAGGATAATCCCAACAAGCCAAGGAGCACTGACCTGAATAGGATCAGCAAAAAAGCAAAGAACTTCATGAGCCTCCGCACATGCCGGGGTCATGAGGTTCTTTCCCAGCCTGCAAGCCCATGAGTACCGAGGTGGGGCCGACACGGGCCCCAGATAGTCACAGGTAAACCACTCAGGACCCGCGTCGGGCCCACCCCGCTACTCATGGGCTTGCAGGCTGGGTTACCTCTTGCAGTCGTATGGTACATGTTTTATTTTTCTCTCTCGGTGGTGAATGGGTTAAGACCCGCATACGAAATGCTCACGCTGGCAATGTTTGAATTACTGACCTGTCGTGCATTGTACGTCAGGATTCAGTTCGCCCTGTGATGCGTCATGAACAGAACATCAAAAACAGTCACATCCACAACAAGACGTGACCAATGCAAGTGATACTTGTTTTATGGTATCCAAAAACGCCCTTCTCACATCCACTCGCAGATAATTTATTGCTTTTGGATAGTGTCAGCCGACTTGGAACCGTCTATGCTCGTACTGGAGAACTAGAGGGGTGATGGCCAACGGTCTTCGGGCCGACTTCGGCCGCTGTTGGCCCGCGCACGGTTGTGCGCGGGCCAACAGCGGTCGACGTCGGCCCGAAGATCTTTTGCATGTTAGGGGCTAGGGTACTGGGTGAATATTATCATAGGGAGACGCTCAAACAGGGGACAGTAGAGAGGATTTGGCGTAGTAGCCTTTTGCCAAGCACCGGGGAACATTCGGAAAATGTCTGTGAGTAGAATTTAGTTTTTTGTTATATTTTATTTGTGTAGGCTGATTAATAGGCAGTAAATATATTCATGTATTAAGTACATTAGTGAGTAAACAAATGAAAGTCTGTTAGTGTATAAATAAAGGAAACAGGCGGAATATTGCAACGAGAAAAATGAAACTCACACATTCTACAATATTGAAAACTTTTACGCAACGGAAGATAAAATACTACAAAAACAATAAGGACGACAAAATCAAGAAAAACAACACGACACAAAGAAAGAAAACAACAAAGAGCAAAGAAAAGAAAGAAACATGCAAGCAAACAAAACAACAATAACAAACAAAAAACAAACAAGAACAAACAGGAAAAAGCGTAACAAAAACATCAGCATAAACAACATAATTTAAAAAAATCATAAAAAGAAATAAGATATCAAACCAAAGCAAAAGAAAATAATGCAAAACGAATGCAAATAAACAACCAACAGAAATGAAGCAAAACAACGAACGAAATGAAACTCAACGAAAATAACGAAAAGACCTCAACACGAACGATCTCGCCTCACATTAAAGAAACTATACTGATCAACAAAAGAAACGCGATTTTTTTCACCATATCGCTTTTCGTCGTAAGTATGCTTTAATCCGATTTATTTTGAAGTCATTTTTTAGAAAATGTTATGAAGAGTGTGTTATGTCGTGTGAAAATAGAATGTTTAGTCTTAAAAAGCGCACATCGATGACTTATGACGCCATGAGTGACACTAACATCACAGGATATTGAAAGTGAAATGGGGAGCATCTGCAGAGGACACAGCTGAAAGCCAACCAATGTGCAGTGTCACTAAGGTCCGTGTGCATGAAAATCCGGCCTGTTTTGTCTTGACTTACTTTTCGTTTGTCAAAGGCACCTAAATAATCAACATGACCTACAAACATAAAATTAAAAAGTTCTTTATTTTGATGTTAATGGCCATATTTACCTGATCAAATGAATATTGGTGTGTTCTTTATCTCTGTGTCAGTCACTGGAGAATAAACATTGGTTTGAAAGTAATTGACGTTAAATCAAATTAGATTTATTAAGAAAATGATGTGCACCGAAAGTTCTGGTTCTCTAATAATTTTTTCGAGTCAAATTTCGTTTGAGGCAGTTAATAACATCATAAGCAATCCACACAACTTGTGTGTTAAAACATATCACAGGAAACTTGCTTCACAGTGTGTGTCCAGTTTTGCTTATTTTTTACTACTAATGAAACCCTGTGTCCTCCAAGGTAGCCATGGGCGAAAACTCATCCAATTTGTGTGTGAAGGTAGCTCAGACAGTTGACTGAACATCTGAAGTAAGCAACAAATAAAATGTTCTTGTTTTGCTGTCAGGGTGGCTCTTTGTTTGCGGGTACACTTACAGACACTTTTCGCGTTTGTAATGGAAGTCAGTATATATGACACATAACAAAACAAAACTCAAAACACAACATAAAAGAAAAGAAAGTAGACAAAACTACCCCCAACACACACACACACACACACACACACACACACACACACACACACACACACACACACACACACACACACACATGCACACACACGCGCACGCACGCACGCATGCACACACACACACACACAACAAACAAACAAACAAACAAAAAACAAACAAACAAACAAAAAACAAACAAACAAACAAACAAACGAACGAAACGCCTAAACAGAACTCAATACAAAGCTCCAAACAAAAACCAAAAGTCCCCTCTCCCCTTCCACCCTCCCCAAAGAAAATGACAGAAAAGAAAAAGATTTAATAATAATAATAATAATAATAATAATAATAATAATAATAATAATAATAATAATAATAATGAAGATGATGATAAATCGTATTATTATTAAAGGACGACAAGGCTGTCTTGCAACAGCTTGTGGATCATGTGTCAAGAAATGACCTGCTAGAGTTGTGTCAGTCCGCTTACCGCAAGCATCATAGCTGTGAAACTGCTCTTCTTCATGTCACCAACAGCCTGCTTACTTCTGCTGACGAGGGACGTGTGTCACTCTTGTCATTATTGGACCTGTCTTCGGCGTTCGACATGCTCGACCACAACATTCTTCTGAATAGACTTAGTGTGTCTTTTGGCATCCGTGGACGAGTCCTTGACTGGTTCTCCTCATATTTGTCTGACAGGTTCCAACGTGTTATTATACAGAATTCTACTTCCGCTCCCCACCTTCTGAGATATGGCGTACCCCAGGGCTCAGTTCTCGGACCGTTCTTGTTTTCTTTGTACACCCAGTCTGTGTCTGAGGTGATCGTCAGTAAAGGATGTGAACATCACAAATATGCCGATGACACACAGCTGAAGAAAGATGCTCCTCTCAAACAGTTCCCGTCTCTTCAGCATGACATGGAACAATGTATAGAAGCTTCTAAGGACTGGATGACAGACAACAAGCTAAAGCTCAATGAAGGAAAAAAAGATGCCATTGTGGTAGGCACTCGCTCCAGGGTGAATGTCTCCCACGATGAGTCCTTGATCGTTTGTGGACAGGACATCCCTCTAAAAAATGTGTGAAAAACCTAGGTGTTTACATTGACAATGTTCTGTCCATGAACGATCATGTGTCTCACCTGTCCCGCTGCTGCTGTCTTGAGCTCAGGAGGCTTAGCTCTGTTAGAGAGTACCTTACTGACGATGCCTGTAAGCAAATTGCATGTTCACAGATTTTGTCAAGGCTTGACTACTGTAACTTTGTAATGTTAGGTATGTCAAACGATCTGCTCTACAGGCTCCAGAAGATTCAAAACCACGCAGCAAGACTTGTACTGAAAAAATCGAAGCGTGACCACATCACCCCCTTGCTTAAGCAGTTACTCTGGTTTCCTGTGAAGTTCAGAATTGAATACGAAATTGCTTCCCTTGTTTTTCAGGCCTTTGACAAGACACCCCTGGCATACTTGTCCTCCAGTCTCCTTGTCTATACACCAGTCAGAGTATTGCGCTCCAGCTCTGACGACAGAATATTGACTATCCCCAGAGTGTCCTTAAAAACCTTTGGACAGCGGTCCTTTTCTTTCCAAGCTCCCAAAGTGTGGAATGGTCTTTCCCATGATATTCTCCATGCACCATCTTTGGCCATTTTCAGGGCTAGATTGAAAACATTTTTTTTTTCCAATCTGGCCTTTGAAAGGGATTGATCAAACCTACGTTTTCCCATCAACATGTATATATCTGATCAGGATCTTGACATGTTATGTTTATTATTTTAGTATTGTGTCAGTGTGCATGAATGATTGTGTTTTTGTACATTGTCAGTACTTTAGTTAGTTAATTTCAATTAGTAAGATTATCTAGATGTAAAGCGCTCTGAGCCTTTCTTTGTGGGAATATTGCGCTATAGAAGAGTTATATTATTATTATTATTATTATTATTATTATGATAGTGATGATGGTGACGATGATGATGATGGTGATGATGATGATGATGATGATGATAAATCGTATAATTATTAAAAGACGACAAGATGATGATGATGATGATGGTGTACAGGAGGAGCGCGCCCAGTGGGGCCGTCAGCTAGAGTTTGTCCTCACACTTGTGGGCTATGCTGTGGGGCTGGGCAATGTCTGGAGGTTCCCGTACCTCTGCTACAGGAATGGCGGCGGTGAGTAACTGTCTTGAATGTGATTTTGGACCTTACGAGGTGTGGATCTGTTACCTGTCGGGAGGAGGGCGGGGTGGGGTGGGGGTGGGGGTTGGGGGGGTGGGGGGGGGTGGGGGGTGGGGGCAACGTTTTGTTTGAGACATTTTACGTGAGACATGGAGCGTCCATAAAGGAGATCGGGCTTATAAGTCTGAAAAGTCTTCCTTATACTGATTTTGCTGGGGTTCATGGTGTCTCTTGCAGTTAGATGCTGTTCGCATTTTTCCGACAGTGAAGGGGTTAAGTCATTCGCGGCCAGCCGCATCCGGATGCGCGGCATAAGCCGCGCATCCGGATGCGGCTGGCCGCGAATGAGTTAAGACCGATAAATATCACCTAAAGGCTGTTTAACCCTTTTAGCCCCGCGCATTAAAGAAGGAGATGGGTCAGTCATGATATTTCAAGGGAAGTGCCAGATTCGCTTGGCGCCATCAGTCGCCATGCTAATCTGGCACTACCCTTGAATTATCATGGTTAATCCGTCTCCTGCAATTTGGCAAAAGACAAGTCCATTTTTATGAGGAACGAGATTTTTATTGTATAGAAATGCAAATCTCACTTTTCACAAATATGCTCTTGCTGTCTTTAGTCAAATTAGGGCAATACAGTTCAGGGTCTTACAGATCGACCCCGATAGCTTTGATATATTGTTCTAGGCACCGAGATAATTCTGGTACCACGCTTTCAGCGTGGTACCAGAATTATCTCTGTGCCTAGAAAATATATCTTATTGATCAATATGCACGCTAACAAGAAATGGCTTATCAAGAAGTGCCCGTGGGTAAGGTATGTTAACCAGTACAGATTACTGACCGACCTATTCATGCAGATTGGAAAAATTCAAAACGCTTTCAACAGTCTTTTTGTATGTTGGTTATTTCTTCAAAAGAGTGACTGCCGTGCGAGACCAGAAAGATTTTGAACAGGCGCTTGGTTAAAATTTCGGTACTCTAAAATTGCATACATGCAACTTTATAGTGCCATAAATTTAACCAAGTGACTGTTCAAAGTTTACACTCAGCAATCATCCTTTTTTTTTATTTTTTTTTTTTAATTTTTTTTAAAATAAAAAGTTTACTGTTTGTGATTGTTATTGTAAAGCGTGTATTTTCAATTGGGAATTTCGAATTAGTGCTCCGTGTGTTCAGACTTACATAGATTGCCTTTTACCCTCTTGGCGGTCACTTTTTGGGTCCGGATTTAGTCACTCTTTAAGCCCTCTTTTATTTATTCATTTATTTATTCGTTTATTTAGTTAGTCGGTTAGTTAGTTAGTTAGTTAGTTAGTTATTATTTACTAAATTATTGTTTACCGTTTATTGGCTTATTTAATTTAATCAATTATTTATCATTTATTTATAATTATCTTTTAAAATATTAAAAAAAAATATTTTACTTGTTTTAATTATTTATTATCTAATATTTATTTTTTATATATTGTTTGTTTACTTGTTTTATTTATTTATTGATGAACGAACGGACGAACGAACGAACGAACATAACGAACGAATGAACAAACGAACGAGCGAGCGAGCGAGCGAGCGAACGAACGAACGAACTAACGAACGGACGAACGAACGAACGAACGAACGAACGAATGAATGAATGAATGAATGAATGAATGAATGAACTTATATTTATTTGTTTATTTATTTGTTTTGTTTTGTTCATTTCTGTATTTTATATTCTCTCCAGGCGCCTTCCTGATCCCCTACGTGGTGTCTCTGATTCTGATGGGCATACCGCTGTTTGCTCTGGAAGTTTGCTTTGGTCAGTACGGTGCCAAGGGACCCATCAGTATATGGGGCATCAACCCCGTCGCCAGAGGTCAGCACAGTGATGCTATCGGACATTAATCCTTTCCGTCCCGCAGGACGCATACTGATTTTGTTTCCGAAATCCTTGTAATTCAACGATCAAAAGCCACAACCGTCCAAGGAACATAGAACCAAATTGATCTCAGCAAGTGACCTAGATCCTCATGAGCCCCTGCAGCCGCGGGGGCTCATGAGGATCTATGTCTCTTGCATTTGGGTAGTGAGTTAAAGGGATGTTTTATGGTTATTCTGTGGGAACATATTTCGCTACTGTTTTCAAAAATGTAATCTTCCCCAATTGGGAATTTCGATTTAGTGCTCCGTGTGTTTAGACTTACATGTAATTCACACGCTATTGACACAAATTTAATAATAATAATAATAATACATAGTCTTTATATAGCGCCCTTCCCCACGAACAGCAAGCTCGGAGCGCTTTACAACACATAAAAAAATAAAAAATAAAAATTAAAAAGGAGAAAAAATTAGAACAAATTAGACTGTTGTCTCAGCGACGAGGGCGTCAAGCAAATTTTTCGGGGTAGTTCTGTATAACTCGGCATGTGGAAGTGGGTTTGCCACTCACGTCTAAACAAGAGAGTGTTCACTCATTTAAGGTGCCCAGCATCGATTGCTGCGGAAGTGTCGTATAGCGTTGCCAGCGCCGGATCAAACAGTTTTCAAGGAGGGTGAGGGGTGGGGGGGGGGGGAGGGGAGGTGGGGGGAGGGGGTGTGCTCAACTTTTATTTTTTTCTATTGCCAGGGTCTAGTATATATCAAAACACCACAACCGAAACTGTTCTTTTGGCGTTTTTGAAAGTTTCTAACAGGTGTTACGTACAGCACTAAAACACAAGCGTTACAACTCAATTTAAAACACACTTATTTATAGTTTGATGCCAGGCGAGGGTGGGGGGGGGGGGGCGGGGTGCTGTAGTACCAAAGCACTCCCCCCCCCCTCTGGATCTGGCCCTGGTTGCCGCAGGCATTTGAATGCGGCACGTCTCGAATGAGTTAATTTTGTGGTTCTGGACCAAACAGAGCAGCACACAACCAAGCATTTTGCTTTTCCCTTGTACTTCTTTATATAGGAGTGGGCATCGCCTCCGTCGCGGTTTCTTCCATTTTGATGATCTACTACAGCGTGGTGATCGCGTGGGCTCTCCGCTTCCTGATCGCTTCCTTTACCAGCCACTTGCCATGGATCGACTGTACGTCCTGTGACTGTCTGATGTACGCCGGCAATGGGACGTCCCCGGACTACCTCTATAACAACTCCTATGGCCTCAACTGCAGTAAGTGGGCTACCTCAAACTCACGATAAGTCTATAAAACTTTTCAAGACCACTATTACATGGGAAACAACCCTACATCATTTGTCCTAGTCTTACCGCGCTAAGCTGTCTGGGATATCATGGTGAACCTGTAGCCAGTTAACAAATTAGAGTGTGTGATTGTTCGCCAAAAACCACATATTCCACATTTGAATGGCTAAAGCTTACTTTCTACACGTAGAAAGGCCACGCACAATCCGAAAACATACTCATTTTCCCATTATCTATTTCGAAATAAGAAGTTTAGATCGCGCAGAGTACGTAAGAGGTTTACATACCGAAATACCACAAGAATGCCGGATTGTTAGTAACAAAAGAAAACGTTACATTTGCATGGTAATGTAGATTAAAATAGTTTCGTATTATACGTTGTTGTTTCATATGTTGTAAGTTAAATTGCATCGTATTATTGTTGTTGTGAAAAATGCACATTTGTTACGAATTTTATTTGTTGATTGAGCTGTTGAGTTGGAGTTATTGTTATTAATTACGGGGGAGGGTGGGGGGTGGGGGGGGGGGGGGGGGTGGGGGAAAAAAAAGAGCGTCTCTCCCGTTGAAAAGATGGCTTTGACCTACATCGCTATTTTGCGGGCGTAAAAGGTTCTATAAACCATAGAAGTGGAGTATTCGTATACTATCATTTCTAGACAGGCCTCGCGGCTGACACTTCTGCAACTGTTTCGCGCTTGGTGACTATGGCTCAAACAGTTGCAGAAGTGTCAGTCGCTAGAAATGATATAGTATACGAACACTCCACTTCTATGACTATTACATTTTAGAGTCCCTCGGCACTATTAAGTGATCAGAGACTATCATTTTTTCCCTATGTTATAATAATAATAATAATAATAATAATAAATAATAAAGAGCATTTATATCGCGCTGAATCCCCAGGAGCAGTGGGCTCTAAGCGCGTAACGACTGTACTTATAGTAATAGACATATGATCACACCGAATCTACGGACGTTGTTCGGAAACAAGAAGTAGGTCAAAACTGCGCGTCAGTGGATTCAAAAGCCGGGACAAAAACAGGAGAAATGGCCGGGCTTTTAACCCATCACTGCCAGTGAACGCAGATCATGTTGCTGCAATCTTAGTTAATTCAACGTCAAAGAGCCCCGGCCTTCTAAGGCAAGTTGATAAAAAGTGGTGTCAGCAAAAAGGCATATATATCCTCATGAGCCCGCGCAACTGCCCTTACTTCTAATTTCGGTGCACCTCTATGTCAGACACCAAAGGCAACGAGAAGCACGTGCAGTATGTTGCATGTGCTCGTGCAGAAATATTACATTACACGAATCCTTCCCAATGCGCAAAAGGTCGTCGGGCCGACGTCGGCCGCCGTTGGCCCGCGCACGACCGTGCGCGGGCCAACAGCGCCGACGTCGGTCCGATATCCTTTACGCACTGGGTTTAATTCTTGCCTAGTGCAATAAACTTGTTAAACCACAGCATGTAATCGTTTTATAAGCAGTAATATTTTGAACATAGCGAACATACTAAACTGTGCTCTGGTTTGACTGGGGACGGTGGGTTCATTTCTGTGAAGATCGAGTTTTTCAACCAACTACAGTGAAGGTCTCGCTATTCTTGGGAATGGACGTGCTGGGCCAAACTGTGATGCACTCGCCGTCTAATTTAAAACAAAATGTATGACACAGTGTTTAATGGGGTGCTCTTAAAACACTTCTATTCTGTGTGGATATCTGTTTATTGGACGCCTGAGTTGATGCCCTCTCTTTAGTTTGATGATATACACATTTATTACGTACCAAGTGTTTATGAACATTTTACTCTTAACCCATTTAACTCCGAGGCCGCATTTCCCATATTTTGGAAGTGTCACATAAGGACTATGTACCAGTTGCAGGAGATGTATCATCCATGACAATTCAAGGTAGTGCCAGAGTAGCTTGGCGCCTGATGGCGCCAACCTAATCTGGCACTACACTTGAAATTTCACGGTCGATCCATTTCCTGCTGTAGTTCGTCGGGGATAAATGCGGATAATTTAATTTATTACCGCGTATTACAGTATGTGCATGGATGGTAGTGCGTACGTGTGTCTCTTCACTGTCCTTGACCAAGTATTTTGTCTATGAAATAGTTGCGGACTGAATGCTCGATAACCCCCATGTGTCCATCTATCCATCAGAATATTAAATTGCTGAATATATTTTCTAAGTTAAAAAAGAGTTGTAAACAGTAAAGTAAATGATGATTTCTTGTCAGTTGACATTTACGGTGTATGCTATTTTACTCGTGTCGTTCTGTGACTGTGAACCTTACGGCTTGAAGTCGTAGGGTTCACAATCACAGAGCGGCAAACATATCAAGTATCACTGCGACAGTCGAGTTTACATTACGGATATCTACCTAGTTACAAGTGCTATACAGCAGATATCTTCAATTGCCGCGCATTTTTTTTTCGCGGTCGCTTTATGATCGCGCTTTTTTTTTTTTTATCTTCTCTTCTTCACTTTTAAGTGGTGAGCCGTTTTGAAGAGAAAGGACCCAGAGTGTGAAGTACAATTAATAATTTTTACTGACTTATTGTCTTCAGCCGGGGTCACCTTGCCCGAGGAGCCAGTGTCTCCAAGTGAAGTGTACTATACGTAAGTAGATAGTGATAAGTGGAGCGCTTTATACTGTGTTGTCATTGCAATATTGTTATTCCTCCTAACACACACACACACACACACACACACACACACACAGGGAGACGCAACCATCAGAGTGGGTTACCTAGCATTTCATGTGAAAATGGGTTCCCATATTTCTATTTATTCTAAGGCTCTGGAATTGATGCGAATGTTTAGAACTCACATTATAACTAAGCTCTATAACTTAAAATAAAATAGACATTTTCTAGAAACAGAGCCACTAGATGCCGAAAAAATGGGTTTCTGCCAATAAAGTGGGTGGGTGTCTCTCTCACACAAATGAAACTGGCATTACAGTCAAAATGGGTGTCTTCACAACAGTAGGCGTCTGTAATAAGGTCAAGTTCATGGAATACTTCTTTTTCACATTAATTTTTTTTTCCCAACTTAAATGTGTATGTGTGCTTTAACATTCTTTACATAGTATGGTGCAAAATTCAATAAACACTGGCCCGAAACCTTTCGATTATGATTTTTACAGAGGAAATCGTTTAAACATTGCTGCGTTTTGTCCTTTTGAAGCAAAACAGTTTATCATGGCATTGATGTGAGAATCAACATAATGTATTCTGGAAATTAAAGGACCTTTTTTGTGCGTTTTGGGGTACTCTGGAGTTTCAGACAAACAGCAACAGAGCATTTTGAATATTAACCCTTATCATTCGGAATACACCAGTGTGTGCAACTAGTGTAACTGAAATAGTCCAAGGGTTAGTGCCAGAATAGCTTGGTGCCTCTAGGCGCCAAGCTATTGTGGCACCACCCTTGAACTAAAGCCATTGGTCTATGTCCTCATCTGTAAGTACTGTAATGTAGCTTGCATAGAATTATGGCAGTGAACAGATTTGAAGCTATTTAGCCTCAGTATGACTATGATGCGGGTCAAAAAGTGTGGAAAAATATCAAAGATAGAAAAAGACCCAGACGAAGAAACGAACACTTAACTTATTCTACCCCAGCAAAATTTAAGATCCACCACGATAGTTCAAGGGTGATGCCAGAATAGCTTGGCGCCTATGGGCACCAAGCTATTCTAGCATCACCCTTGAACTATCGTGGTGGATCTGTGTCCTGCACTGCAACGCAGTCTTCTGAAGACGACTTCAACATTTGGGCTTAACTTATTCTACCCCAGACACACCACAGCAAAATAAAGATCCACCATGATAGTTCAAGGGTGATGCCAGAATAGCTTGGCGCCTATGGGCGCCAAGCTATTCTGGCATCACCCTTGAACTATCATGGTGGATCTGTGTCCTGCACTGCAACGCAGTCTTCTGAAGACGACGTCAACATTTGGGGATTCCGATCTTGGGGTAGAACGAGTTAAAATGACAGAACAGAACACCGACATTAATTAACTAACTGACAACATAAGAAATCACTTGAAACTTCAGCCTTTATTTAACGTCTTTCGTCTCCAACAAACAACCAGCCATTCTTTCATTTGCAAAATGGTATGGCAGTACAACCAACCATTCTTCAGAGCATGGAATTACTCGTACTAAAAAAAAGAGGAAAACCCCTTTTCACTAGGGGGGTCCGGGGGGCATGCCCCCCCCCCCCCCCCCCGGAAAATTTTTTGAAAATTTACATTAAAATTTGTGCAATCTGGTGCATTTTAGAGAGAAACTGAGCAGTTTAACCACCTAAAAATCTTGCTTTTTTTTTCTTATTTTTGGGGTGCACTTTTTATTTTTTGTGTCAAAGGTTTAAAAGTTATACTAAAACAAAGTATTCAACAGAATATTTATATCCAAATGCTTATTCAAAATACATCTGAATGTCTTTCCATTTTTTTTTTAAATTTGAGTTTAATTATATAATATATATACTTTCTTTAATAATCTCTGCTTAATCAGCTGTAAGTATGGATTCCTTTTATCTCTTATTTAATACTATGTACCATGGTCACTGAGCTGGAGAAAGGTTATATAGATTTTTCAACATAATTTCATCAAACTTTACTGGGAAAAAAATACATTGTAATAAATTTATTCACCATCATGAGTAATATTTCCAATGGCACTGCTTTTAGCTTTCTTGTGTTTCGCTGTAGACACGTGAGCATCAAGTGCTACGCGGCCGCGTAGTTAATATCAACTCTGCGCAGTTCGCGGCAATACGCCTGCCCACAGGCCCGGCTAACTTGCGAATACACTGAGCGCGGAGCTCGTCGTTTACGCTTTTCTCGAGCCAAGTCCATCTCCAAATATTCTTGGCTCCAGAATCGTCTGACGTCTATTCTGTCTCCGCGTTTAAGTATTTTCTCTTCGCCGTATTTTGACCAGACTACGACTCCACTGAAGACCGGAAGTGACCTGTGCGAGCTAAAGCTAACGCCTCGCTCAATTTTCAATACGCGATTTGGGGATATCCGCCACATAAAGATCACGAAACACGGTATTGGAATAGTGACTTTACGATTTTGTTTTCGGCGGAAATTCAGCGGAATGGCAGCTTCATTTAAGCGGAAATCCGCCAAAAAGAGGAAAATTCCATGCTCTGATTCTTTCATTTGCAGAGTTTTTAAAATGGCATGCAGTATATTACAAAATGATCCCCCCCCCCCCCCCAATAACACTCTTGTAATCAATTTTTACATTGTCAATGGTTTTCTTATCTTATTATATTGTCTTTTGTCCCCAGCCGGCTGTTTCGTTTTGCAAATCCAAAGGTTATACAGTATACAAAATGTGACCCTTTCTCACGAAACCAGTCTTAACTCGCAGCGAGCCAATCAGCACTACACGCAATAATATGTGGTGGGGGGGTCAATCTGGGGCATTTTCACTTTTTGGGAGAAATGTATTCTACATACACCAAAGTATCGTATGGTTAAAATCTTTATCATGAAAAATGCCATTAAATAGGTAAAAAATGATTTTAAAAGTCTGCCCTTGGCCCCAATTATGCTGCACACAGAAACTTCACAGGCTGTTTTCTCAAAATGGCCGCCGGAGGCTTTAACAACTTTAAACACTTAAGAACAGCTTTTACAATTTTTGCACTACAGCATACAGTCATATATCACAGTAATCAGCAAACACTGTAGTTTTCATAAATGCATATATGTCAAAACATGCAAAATGCGAGTTCTTAAGACTGATTTTGTGAGAGAGAGGGTCACAAATGATCCAGGCGTCCATCAGATTAAAAAAAAAAAAAAAAAAAAAAAAAAAAAAAAAGCAGGCTATACATGCTGAAACCACCCCAATAATAACACTGATGTAATAAATCTGTATGAAATCGAAAATGCTGCGAGTGGCGGCTCAATTCATTTCTTTTGTAACTTTTTCAGTCTGTTGCGGACGTAATCCTTAATGTTTGTCCAGCGCCTATGTCTAAGTGCAGGTTCCAGCGCCATTGCATACTGTATCTCGGCCTTTCCAGGAAGTTTGTTCATGACGAGGTGTGTCTTGAAACGAGTTTGAACAGCTTTCTCTTCAGCTTCCCCCCATGGTTTTCTTGTAAATCTAGCTTTCTTTCGAACAGGAGCCGACGCAGTACTGTCATCATCAAAACTATCTAGATTGTCATCAGGCTCTGGACGTCTTTTCTCCGTCATGCTCATCGATTCCTGTGTTGCTGACTTGCTACTTGCTTCATTCACAGGTGCTGTTCCCCCCGAGACCTCTCTGCCAGTTTCTGATGCGTCTTCATTGTCAAAGTCAATCTCTTCATCATCGCCCAGCTCAGCTCTAATGCAACTCTCAAAATCTGTCATCCCATTGTTAACTGACAGAAGAATCTTTGCCACTTTTGCCTTTTGAAGGACGTCTTGAGGTTGGCGGTAGATATGGCGATGTATCCGAATATCATGGCCAAGGAAATCTGCCAGCTGATCCTGGTCTAACTCCGAGATGGCCATTGACTGAGCCAAAGTTGCAACCTGTTTCCGCAACTGAGTAAATGTGAACATGGCTGGGTATGACACCCCTGCTTCTAGGGCATGGGCCTTCAGAACATCATGGCCTCTGTAAGGCCTCTGACCAGAAGGTGTGGCAAAGATGTACTGGGAATCAGCGAGAGCTGGCACCGATTGCCTCATTTGAAGGATTCTGTCCACAGTTGTCATCATCTTCTTCGTCAGCAAAACGGGAACACTCCTATTAAACTTGCCTCTGATTTCCACTCGCTGAAAATGATTCACCATTTTCTTCTCAACCTCTGTGAGACCTTTCAAGATATCTTGATTGGTGATCGATCCAATCTTAGCATTCTGGAAGTCTGACACCTTCATTCTCTGAACTTCTCCCCCTCGTTTTCGGTTGAAAAGTGATACAGCACAAAGAGTTGCTTTAACCACTGTCGGATAATCTTCCGAAACCATCCTTGTCTCAAGAAGCTGTTGGACCTTCCTCACATCTTCACATGATGGGATCAGCTTGGGTTTGTTCATGGTCATTTTCCCGACCGACTGGGCTGCTGTAGCGGACACACAATCATACCAGTCCCCGTCGAAGACGGAGTCAAACCGCTGCGCCTCAGAGAGCTCCTGTCGCCACCTGTCGTCTGAACCCTGTCCAAGCTGTTTGGATGCCTGTGACTGTTTGATCTGTGAACACTTTTTCAAAGCATGGCCTATGCGCATTGCGAGATTGCCTTTTTTGAACTGATGTGTCCCCTCATCAAAATCTGCTAGCTCTTTTACAGCCAGGACAACATGATCAAAGCTAGCTGAATTGATCACAGCATTTAAACTTGCGATTTTCATTTCTGACCTCACTCTGATAATCTTCAACAGTCTCCCTAACTCCCGCATCCTGGAGCTGATTTGTCCAGCCGTGTGTTCTTCAATGTCCCTGCGGTCAAATAATCTCTTTCCATACTCAAGAAGCAAGGGGTCAGTTCTGATGAGACGGCTTATCTCATCATCTCTCTGGGTAGCCAAGACCTTGTGGTAGAAGGAAAATTCAACGTCTAAGGGTATTGGAAGCATGAGCCGACCACGGCGAGCGGCGTCCCCTCGCCGAGTGATCTGAAACCCTCCTGGCTTCTGACAGCAACGTTTTGAGTGTACAGAGATCAGCTTTTTTTGATAGAGCCCTTTGCAATGGCTACAGGCGAGAAGGTCGTCTGCCTTACTAGTTTTGGTGCGATACTTAGGAATCAAACATCCGGATTTGTTTTCAAGAACAGCAACGTTATGCATGTAATCACCCTCATCTTGTAGTCTGATCCATGCTCGACGTCTCTGCTTGGTCCCTTTTTTCATCGACAAAATTTTAGCAACGTCAGCCTCATCTGCATGGACATCTTGTAAGTGCGTGCTCATTTTCAAGACAAGCTTGCCACACAATTTGCATGCATGTTTCTTGTCCCATTTGTACTTTCCTTTCCCTCTCTGCGACACGTGCACACCCGTTTCTTCTGTAAGTGCTCTTTCCCCACTCTTTCCAGCATCATGTTCCTCCTGCCTATCCACATTCTCATTGCCACCCCCTAACGCACACTGCACCTTGCTGGTACTAGCGTCACCAACACCTGGCCACCCCAAACCTGCCACTTTGATGAAATCTAACATAGTCGATACAATACTGTCTATGTCCGAGATCCCAGCAATTGATGCTGACACACCCTCTGAATCCGGTGAGCTCGAGCCAGGAACAAACTCCTCGTCATCACTGCCCTCGTATTGCGATGCGCTGGCACTGCTCTCAGTCTCGGGTCCATCCCAGGCGCCATTTGCCAACTGGAGAAAGAAAGAAAGAAAGATTAAAACCAAAGCTGCCTTAGAAACAGAAACAGCCCAATTTTGGTTTAAAGGGGCCTTGCACAAGAATAAAAAGAGTAATCCCGTGTATGACCGATTTACATATGTGTGACCTCGGTGACGAGGGCTGGCTTCTGCAGCAGTCAAAATCCACGTTTTCTGAAAATGCAAGCAGTTTTCACACATTTGTCAACCCTGCGTGACCCTTTAAGAGAGGTCACTCAAATTGGCATGTTTAAAAAGGTCTTGCCACAAAGTATCCTTGGGCCAAGCTTGAAGAATGTGGCTTGAATAGTCTCCGAGAAAATGCCACCGTTAACTCATTCTACCCCCAGACACACCACAGCAGGATAACAGGGGTGGGATTCTAGTAAGAAAGAAAACGCGGAAAATCAAACGACATTGGTGGGGGGTGGGTGGGTGGGTGGGGTGGGGTGGGGTGGGGTGGGGTGGGGGGGGGGGGGGGTGGTGGTGGTGGGGTGGGGGGGGGGGGTTTCATGTCCTTCATTTTCAGCGGCCGAAAAATCAAACGACAGGGGGAGGGGAGGGGGGGGGGGATAGGCACGCGTGTCCACCGTTCGCCAAAGTATCCAAAAACCGACACGGGGAGCGAGACCAAACACACCCGAAAATGGACTTTGTTATGACACTCCTGATCTGCAGTATAAAAATGGAATGTGCGTACCAGTTTATGTTCAGATGCACACTAAACGGCACTCTGTCTTGGACAATATCCTTTTTCACCGCCATTTTCCACTGCGACCTAAAGCTACCGGAAGTGTCGGGCGATAGTGAACCAAACTGCATACAAATCCAACCCATTTGAGATTTTTTTGCCATTTAAGAAGATTTTTTTTTTTTTTCCTCGTCTTTTTTGTTGTTATTAGACGCGGAAAATAAATATGCTTCAGCGGAATTGTGAAAGAATTTCCACGGAAATCCGCGGAAACGCGGAAGAATCCCACCCTGGGATAAGGATCGACCATGATAGTTCAAAGGTGATGCCAGAACAGCTTGGCGCCTACGCGGGCGCCAAGCTATTCTGGCACCACCCTTGAACTATCATGGTCGATCTGTGTCCTGCGCTGCAATGCGGTCTTGAGAGGACAGGGGCAAAATTTAAGGATTTTGGTGTTGGGGTAGAATGAGTTAAAGTTTACCATGGACAACGGACGGACGACCAGTGGCCCAGAACATAAACTCACTTTTGCTTCGCACGCACGCCAGCCAATAAAATGAAGATGATCATAGAATCACTTTACTTACCAGTTTGTAATTGGGGGCATTCCGCTGCCGTCCATGCACCCTCCTACCAGACGCACCCTCTGTGGCAGAGGCTGGGGGGCCATGATTCTGCAGCATAGATCCTGATGGGTTTGGACATCCTGCTGCCATCCGGCGCTGGGTGTGTGCCAGAAAGTCCTGAGCCGGTGTGACCAAAATGGTGTTGCTGAGAACATGTCCAATACAACCATGTAAACCAACTGACATTTTGAATCAGATTGATTGTACATTGCTTAACGTCCCGACAGCCACTAGGCTTTCTCAGGACGTGCCTGCACTGCTTGTGAAAAAAAAACCCACCTAAACAGAACATTGCCATGTATGTCGCCTGCCGGTCAAATACGTTAACTCATTCTACCCCAACACCAAAATCCTTAAATTTTGCCCCTGTCCTCTCAAGACTGCATTGCAGTGCAGGGCACAGATCGACCATGATAGTTCAAGGGAGATGCCAGAATAGCTTGGCGCCCGTAGGCGCCAAGCTATTCTGGCATCACCCTTGAACTATCATGGTGGATCCTTATCCTGCCGTGGTGTGTCTGGGGTAGAATGAGTTAAATAAACCTAACACATGGGGCCAAGACATAAAGCTAAGACCATTTAGCAACACACATCCAATATCAAGAGCTACAGGCAGTGCAGACAGTAGGGAGAGTTTTAAAAAGGCAAATTTATACAGGTGAATGGACAAAGGGTAGACAGAAACACATGCATGCCCCAGAATTGAGAGAAAAACCCACCCTGTGGGGCTGACCAGGGTGACCCTGAGAACTAAAAACTGGCAATACAGTAAAAAGCGATACTTCAGTTGCACATTCCTAAACGAGACCTGTTTGTGGACGTTCGTTCTTCGAATCGCGAGGCAGTTTTGCGAACGAGGATTGAAATCTGGCGCCATTTTTGTTTTTTAAAAAAAAAAAAGTCAACTGATAGTTACTGTGCATGCATGTGGCAAGTTAACACGTCAGAAAAAAAAAAAGAAAGAAGAAACAAAATCGCGTGGCAGATTGACCTTGTAATGGGGTTATTGAACGAATTCCTTTCATTGAAGAAGAAAGCTTTTGTTAAAATCGTGGGGTTCTATTATCATTTACTACAAGACTCAACGGTCAGGCCCGGCCGGTGCGGCCGAAGACACGTTTGAAAGCAGACGCCTTATTTTTCTGGGCCAAACGGGTACGGGGATTGGAGGCATCTCTCAGTTAAATAACTGCACTGAACAAGTACATTTGGGCGTGCTCTTAACTAAGAAATATTGCATAAAATACCTCTGCAAATGCGAGAGAATGACCGGTGCGTCCGTTGGAGACGAAAGACGTTTAAGCAAGGGAAGGAACTCCGTTCATCGGTGTTGGACCAATCAAATTGATCTGAAAACACTCCGGCCGCTTCCGTGTCCACACACAGGCCCAGGGCATCCCTGAAACACAACGATGAAGTAAATCTGTTAAAATGGGCACATCGTATTTTGATATTTTTTTTCTGAATTTTGAATGAAAGATAATACAGAAACAACCCTCAGAAAAAATGGGTTTCTGATCTGGCCACCCAAAATTTTACACCGACCCAGATTGCATAAGGATGGTAAAGAAAGTAACCCAGTTCAGTCATTTGGTGTACGCACACACACACACACACATACACACACACACACACACACACACACACACAAACATAAACACAAACACAAACACACAAGCACGCACGCACGCACTTACACAACGCACACACGCAGAAACCCACACACTAACGCAAGCAGGCACCCACACACTAACACACGCAGGCACCCACACACACACGCATGCACGCACGCACACACATGAGCACCATTGTATGCCAACGAAAAATCAACCAAACAACCAAAACCAACCACCAAACCACCAACCCAACAAAGCAACCAATCAAGCAACCAGGCAACCGAGCAAGCAAGCAAGCAAGCAAACAAGCGAGCAAACAACAATTAATCAGCCAACTAACCATCCAAACAGCCAGTCAGCCAACCAACCAGCCAACAAACCAGGTAAACAGACAAACAAACAAACAAACTTTGCGAAATTAAAGCCGATGTTAAAAAACGCGATGATTCACCTCGACAAAACACCCAACCGACAGCCAGAGGGCTAACTCTCTGCCGCCAGCAACGCTATACACGTTCGCAGCTATTGGTGCGGAGTTTAGAAATTACATGTTATAGCCGTATTGTTTACAGTTAAGACAGAACCTACAGTAACAGAGCAGTCTTTTTAAGTTCCTTCTATTTATAGAAGGGACTTTTTAGGACGGGTCGCGGTGGGGCGAATTTAATAGCAAAACCGTGATGTCAAAGGCGGGAGGGCTAAACCTCTAACAATTGAAGTAACAAGATAAAAATTACGTCATGTCTAGTTATGCTAACCTCGCTGCTGAAAGTACATTTGGCGCGAAGCGCCGTATGTGCGTATGCATGTATGTATGTGTGTGCGTATGCATGTAAACAAGAGAATCTCCAATATTTCTGTACACACAAGCTTGAAACTTGGCGAAATACTTTATTAATTGAGTGGCTAAGAGAGCCTCCAAGCATATTGTAATTGAATGTCTCATTGAAGACATAAACAACCGTTTATAGGAAGTCGGCTGACCCAGATTAGAGTCCGTACTTTTTGTCATATTTACTTGAACTTTTGCATATAGCTAGTTTGGAGAAAGACATTGGATGAGTTCGTTAGCCAACTTTGTATCCTTTCAACGTCTTTAGTAAAAATTAATTTTTGTCAGAAAATAATTAAAACAGTAATTCTCTCTCTCTCTCTCGCTCTTTCTCACACATATGAGCGCATATCCAAGAGGAATAGATCCTCATGTGCCCGGAGGGTGCATGAACATCTATGCCTCTTAAGGATGTTTGAAGCGTGCGCATGCACTCACGCACACGCATACACATACACACACATCGACGCGCTTTCAGAAGGTGTGACTTAGTATAGCGGCATGTAGCTATGTAAAGTCAACCTGATTTCACACAAATTATAGCAAGACTGAAATTGTACCGTGAAATTCTAGTTTTGTCACCATTTTCGCAAGTCTTGAATCGAAAGCGAATCTCATATCACGTTAAATATCAAGATTTCATAATGTATTATTACATACGATTTTCTAATATATTATACATATATGGCAATAAAGTTCTGTCATATCTTATCTTATCTTAAATATAAAATTACGTAAAAACAAAAAATACGTCATGACAAATGACGTTTGACAAACCAATGACACAAATGCGCGCATCTCCAAGAGGCATAGATCCACAAGTGCCCGAAGGGTGCATGAACATCTATGTATCTTGATAATGCACACACACACACACACACACACACACACACACACACACACACACACACACACACACACACACACACACACACACACACACACACACACACACACACACACACACACACACACAAAGGTAGCATCCAGTATCAACAGTGAGGTCAAGTCTGGCACCAACTACCCATCAGGCCAAGCATACATCCCTAGGGGCGAATGTTCAAGTCGCGCGGATGGTAAGTGCCAAGCCTGTCCGCGAAAAAGGATTCTGTCATTTTGTGGCGGATGAAGTGGGATGTATTCTGCCAAAGGATGCGTATGCTGAAATGTGTGAGGCTATGAGGAGGTTCGTTGAAATGACGTCCAACCTGGTTGTTGTATCCGAAGCGGATCGAACGAACATGCTCCTCGCAGCGTTCAGGGAGTGTACAGTATGTCTCCCCCACATACAACATCTTTGGGCAGTGAGAACATGAGATGACATAGACAATATCCGATTACTGGCATGTGAATGATCGGTGGACATGAAAAGATGACAGGGGTCCGGTGATGACGGGGGATGTGTTGATGTACGGACATGCTTTGCAGTGTGGTTGCTGACAAGGGTGTGTGCCAGGTGGTAAGGTGTTAGATGCGCGAAGTGAACTGTGAACAAGATGATCGCGTAGGTTAGTGTCACGTTTGTAAGCGACCAGCGGAGGCTCACACTTACCTGCAGTTTTCATCAAGCCATCCTGCCGCCACCAAAAACGGTATCCCATTCTCCCAATTTCTGCGACTTCGTCGAATCTGCAGCAGCGACGACGACTTCACCAACCAGACCCAAACCATGGCCACTTTCTTCTCACACCAGGGATACCCCCAAGACATCGTCAACACCGCTCGTTCTAAAGCTGAGGCCACAAGCAGAAGTGAAGCTTTGCGGGAGAAAACACACAGTGCTGCAGAGGACCGGCCGGTCCTGTGTACGTATCTTCCTCACAACATCCCCATCAAAAACATTCTCCTCGGGAACTTCCACATCGTTTAGAATGACACAGTATTGAAAGATATATTTCCTGAGCCTCCGCTGGTCGCTTACAAACGTGACACTAACCTACGCGATCATCTTGTTCACAGTTCACTTCGCGCATCTAACACCTTACCACCTGGCACACACCCTTGTCAGCAACCACACTGCAAAGTATGTCCGTACATCAACACATCCCCCGTCATCACCGGACCCCTGTCATCTTTTCATGTTCACCGATCATTCACATGCCAGTCATCGGATATTGTCTATGTCATCTCATGTTCTCACTGCCCAAAGATGTATGTGGGGGAGACATACCGTCCTGTACACTCCGTGAACGCTGCGAGGAGCATGTTCGTTCGATCCGCCTCGGATACAACAACCAGGTTGGACGTCATTTCAACGAACCTCCTCATAGCCTCACACATTTCAGCATACGCATCCTTTGGCAAAATACATCCCACTTCATCCGCCGCAAAATGACAGAATCCTTTTTCGCGGACAGGCTTGGCACTTACCATCCGCGCGACTTGAACATTCGCCCCTAGGGATGTATGCTTGGCCTGATGGGTAGTTGGTGCCAGACTTGACCTCACTGTTGATACTGGATGCTACCTTTGAGTGTGTGTGTGTGTGTGTGTGTGTGTGTGTGTGTGTGTGTGTGTGTGTGTGCCGCGTGTGTGTGTGTGTGTGTGTGTGTGCATGTGCGTGAGCTGCAGCAGGCACGAGTGAATGCGAATGTATGCAGTGACGGGTATGTATATAGACGTAAGTTTTGTGCTACGTGTTTTGTGCATGTGTATTTACGTCATTATGTGGTTTTTTTTTATTTTTTTATATTTTTTATTATTATAATTTTTTTACGTCATTCTAAATTCTCTCTATACAGGATGACGTCTTTTCTTTCTGTCGTGTTCTTTTCTGTTCTACGTTTGTCTCCATGTCACCTGAAGAAGGATCTTTGATCCGAAACGTCGTACTTTGCAGTAGTTTTGCATGACTTATGTACATCAATTTAGTTATTGATATCTTGTTACAGTGATTTTTTTACAATGTATTATAGTGAACAAAGGACAGTTTGGAAGAAAGGTATTTCAATGCCTAAAAGTTTATCCTAATAAACGTTTCATCATCATCATCATCATCATCATCATCACTATGACGCATTGGCACATCTGCATGGCTTTTTCAAAAGGAGATATTTCAACATCAGAATCAAGTCTAAGACAAAAGGTAGAGACCCTTGACAGCGAAGACAGCTCATTATAGAGGGGACTTTGTGGGTTATGGTTCATCCCATCTTGTTACTTTTTAAGTCCCTTCTATTTATAGAAGGGACATTTTAGGACGAGTCGCGGTGGGGCGAATTTAATAGCATGTCCATGATCTCAAAGGCGGGCAGGCCTCTAACAATTGAAGTAACAAGATAAAAATTACGCCATGTCTAGTTACGCTAACCTCGCTGCAGAACGTACATTTGGCGCGAAGCGCCGTATGTACGTATGTATGTATGCATGTATGTATGTATGTATGTATGTATGTATGTATATGTGTGTGTGCGTGTGCGTGTGCGTGCGCGTGCGTGCGTGTGCGTGTGCGTGCGTATGTGTGTGCGTGCGTATGTGTGTGCGTATGTATGTGTGTGCGTATGTATGTGTGTGCGTATGTATGTGTGTGCGTATGTATGTGTTTGCGTATGTATGTGTTTGCGTATGTATGTATGTGCGTTTGCTATGTATGTGCGTTTGCGTAAGTATGTATGTGCGTTTGCGTATGCATGTGCGTATGTATGTATGTGCGTTTGCGTATGTATGTATGTGCGTTTGCGTATGTATGTATGTGCGTTTGCGTATGTATGTGCGTTTGCGTATGTATGTATGTGCGTTTGCGTATGTATGTATGTGCGTTTGTGTATGTATGTATGTGCGTTTGCGTATGTATGTATGTGCGTTTGCGTATGTATGTATGTGCGTTTGCGTATGTATGTATGTGCGTTTGCGTATGTATGTATGTGCATTTGCGTATGTATGTATGTGCGTTTGCGTATGTATGTATGTGTGTTTGCGTATGTATGTATGTGTGTTTGCGTATGTATGAAAACAAGAGAATCTCCGATATTTCTGTACACACAAGCTTGAAACTTGGCGAAATACTTTCTTAAGTGGGTGGCTAAGAGAGCCTCCGAGTATATTGTAATTGAATGTCTCATTGAAGACATAAACAACCGTTTATAGGAAGTCGGTTGACCCAGATTAGAGTCCGTAATTTTTGTCATATTTACTTGAACTCTTGTATATAGCTAGTTTGGAGAAAGACATTGGATGAGTTCGTTAGCCAGCTTTGTATCTTTTCAACTTCTTTGGTAAAAATTAATTCTTTTCAGAAAATAATTAAAACGCTTAAAAACCTTTACTTTTAGAGAGAGTCAAACAGTGGCGGTGACTTAAAAGAGGCAACTCCGTCACCACGCAGACACTGACATAATACTCTAAATATGACGCCATTCTCTCTCTCGCGCGCGGCTCTCTCTCTCTCTCTCTCTCTCTCTCTCTCTCTCTCTCTCTCTCTCTCTCTCTCTCTCTCTCTCTCTCTCTCTCTCTCTCTCTCTCTGTGTTTATGTTAATACCCCCAACTATTTCCATCTCTTCGGTTTAACTGAGACTCGTTTGGCCGCCCACATCAGTGATGAAGCCATCGCCATCCCGAATTATTCTATTATCAGGAGAGACTCGTCAGTACAGGGTGAGACAGGTGTAGCGGTATATATCCATCAATCCATTCTACACATAACCCGCAGGCGACAAGACCTAGAAACTGGTGATGTAGAATGTATTTGGGTAGAAATCAAAAACTCTCAATCCCCGCCCTTACTTGTTGGGTTTCTGTATCGAAACCCCGCAGCCACCTTTGAGTGGTACGATAGCTTTTTACACATGATCGATAAAACAGACATTCACAACAAAGATGTTCTCCTTCTTGGAGATTTTAATATTGACTTTCTTAAACCCCATCCATCATGGGAATGTACTACTACCCTTGTCGGTCTTCACCAATTGGTAACATCGCCCACCAGAATTACGCCATCATCAGCCACTATTATAGACCATATTTATACCAACAAACCTCAAGCAGTTAGCAACACTCAAGTAAATAGTCTTAGTGTAAGTGACCACTATCCGGTTAGCTGCACATGGCTGTCAAAACTTCCAAAGCTAAAAAAGCAAGTCCACACTTGCATAACTTACAGATCGTTTAAAAACTTTAATGAAAGTGTTTTCTTGGCTGATTTAGCCACCGCACGATTCATCAACGTATATAACGATAGTGACCCAAATAAAGCATTAGATACCTGGTACCGGATTTTTCTTGGTGTGCTGAACAAACACGCGCCTCTGAGACACAAAAGAGTGAAATACGCTACCGTTCCACCATGGCTGACTGCGGATCTGATCGAGGCAATGGAAATTAGAGACCAGCTGAGAAGTGAGAAGCGGTTTACTGAATACAAAACACAGCGTAATCGTGTTAAATATATGGTTTTAAATGCAAAGAGATCTCTTTTCGATAAAGTAGTTAAACAAAGCAAAGACTCATCTACTGTATGGCGTGCCATTAATTTAGTAACTAGAGGTACAAATAAAAATAGTGCGCCTGTATCACCCCACCTCACTGCAAATAGGTTTAATGACCACTTTACCTCTATAGCCGAATCGTTAATCCCAACAGGAAATAACTCATGTGAGTATGTTTGTCCAAACGCGCTAGTACACCACTGTAACCTGGAAAATACGGACAATGAACCATTCACGATACCGCCTATAGCAGTCCACGAAGTGGGTAAATTAATTTCCTCGATGGAAAATAAAAAGTCATCCGGGCCTGATGAGATCAGCTCAAAAATACTCAAGATATCTCTTCCATATATCGTCGAAAGTATTACATATATTTACAATCTCTGTATAAACCAAAACTCTTTTCCGGACGCATTTAAAGACGCAAAAGTGATCCCCCTACCAAAATCGAAAGATCTGAGTGAAATCAACAACTTTCGCCCCATATCACTATTACCTGTTTTGTCGAAGCCTTTAGAGCGGCACATCCATAAGCATCTATCTGAATACTTAGAAAACCAAAATCTCATCCATTCACTGCAGTCAGGCTTCAGACCAAACCATTCCTGTCACACTGCCTTGATAAGGATGGCAGATACCTGGTTATCATCTATTAATGATTCCAAACTAACAGGTGTAGTGTTCTTAGACTTCCGGAAAGCCTTTGACATGGTGAACCATGACATACTTATAAAGAAAATATCCTTATATACTAAAAGCGCAGCCGTGTTTTTCAAATCCTACTTAGAAAACAGAAGACAAAAAGTTCTCCTTAATGGTACATATTCTAGTCACTGCAAAGTAAAGCATGGCGTGCCCCAGGGCTCTATTTTAGGCCCTCTTTTATTCTGTTTGTTCATTAACGACCTTCCACTCACAATTAGTGGTGAAAGTGTTGAATGCGATATGTTCGCTGATGATGCTGCGATACACACTCCCGATAAGGATTTGTCAGTAATTGACACGCGCCTACAAAACACATTACAGGACATTAACAGCTGGTGCAGTAACAATTCCATGATCTTAAACCCTGCAAAGACTGAATGTATGGTTGTAAGTACCCGCCAAAAGCACCAGCTCGGCACTCTCTCACTCAGCTTGTCCCTTCAAGGCAAATCTATCAGCCAGGTAACGGAACATCGTCTTCTCGGCGTTACTGTAGATAACCAGTTTAAATGGCAACGCCATCTTAGTAATATATGTAAGACAATATCAAAGAAACTATTTATTTTATCCAAGTTAAAACATATAGCTAATGTAGAAACACGAAAACTGTTCTTCAACGCCCACATCAGGTCACATATAGATTATGCTTCTACGGTGTGGGATGGCGCAAGCGAGGTCCAGTTAAAGAGACTGAACTCTCTTCATCGTAGAGCCGCGAAGCTTATCCTTTCAGACCCTAACTCAACAACGGATAATAAACTGAAAACCTTAGAATTTCTCCCCTTGAAAAAACATTTATTATACAATAAGGGAATAACGATATTCAAAGTATTGAATAACAGACTCCCCGAGTATATTAAAAAAATGTTTTCCCTCACGGCATCAACATACTCCAGATCAAGGCAGTCCATTACTGAGCCACGACCTAGAATCGATCTCTATAAGACAAGTTTAGCGTTTTCAGGTGCTAGCATGTGGAACACATTGCCCAAACATGTTACAACATCAACAACGCTTTCGTCTTTTAAAACTGCTCTCTTCAAGCACCTCACCTCAGCATCGTAAGATTTTCACAGCAATCTGCACTTGCAGTGTACGATTTTCCCCTTTCTAACTCTTCAATTCAGTTATATTTTTACTTAATACAAGATGCTAATGCTGCACGTATTGTGTGTGTGTGTGTGTGTGTGTGTGTGTGTGTGTGTGTGCGTGCGCGAGTGCGTGCGCGCGCGCGCGCGTGTGTGTGTGTGTTTGTGTGTGTGTGTGTGTTTTGTGCTCGTGCTTGTGTTTATGAATGTATGTATGGAGATTTATACCTTTACAATTGTGTGTATGTGTGGGATTTTCTATGTTTATTTCTACTTTTTCAATGATTTCTTCTTCTTTTTTAAAACTTTATATTTCAATTTTTTGTTAGTTATATATTTAGTTTTTCCCAATTTAATGATAGTATTTTGTGATTTGTGCATTATATGTAAAGTAGATTAGCAACGGCAAGTTCGAAAAATGGTTTCACCAAAACTTTCACCGTTGTAAAATAAAGAATCATTGTCATTGTCATTGTCATTGTCTCTCAAACGGGAGGTATTCGAAAGAAGGTATAGTGATGCACGGAGTCCCCCAAGGATCTATCCTAGGGCCTCTTTTATTTTCTTTATTCATCAACCTCTTTCCATCTCAAATCCTGAGGTTAAATGTGAACTCTTTGCTGACGATTCAACTCTGCATACATCAGAAAAACGTGAAACGACGCTAAATTGTATCCTCCAGCAAAGTCTCGTTGAAGTGTCAGATTGGTGTACGCAAAATCGCATGCTAATCAGTACTTCTAAAACCAAAAGCATGTTGTTAACAACCCGCCAAAAGCGTCAGCTACATCCTGCCCCTCTGAAACTGTCACTTGGCAATAAACCTATCCAACAAGTATCCAGGCACCGCCTATTGGGAGTTGTAATTGACGACAGCTGAACTGGTCGCCACATATCGACAGTTTGTGCAAAACCTTGTCCAGGAATGTATTTCTACTATCTAAACTTAGACATATTCTTAGTACAAAGTGCTGTACATTGTTCTTTCACGCACACATTAAAAGCCACTGTGACTTTGCGTCCTCTTTGTGGGACGAATGCAGTGAACTTCATTTAAAAAAAATAAACTCGCTGTATCTTCGTTCAGTTAAGTTAATTATTCCTAACCCTATTTCCACGGCCGAGAAAATAAAATCCCTTGGCCTGCTTACACTGAAGGAACAACTCAAATTTAACAAATGCGTCCTCATGCACAAAATATTTCATTATCAAGCCCCGGAATATCTGCGCATGATATTTAACTTCAGCCCTCGGCATCAACAACATACGAGGAATGACTTGCTTCACTTACCCCGCCCACGGATAGATCTCTACAAGTCAAGCCTTCTATTTTCTGGTAGTTCTGTCTGGAACTCATTGCCATTAAACATTAAATCGTTTTGCGATAAAACCCATTTTAAACGTGCATTGCACACTCACTTCCAATCAGCGTGACTTCACAGTTTGCCATATAAAAATGATTCTGCTGATAACACGTCAACGTCAAATATTTTTCTCTTTCTCCTTACATTTGCTACCTGATCATCTATTGTCTTGTCGGTGTCACTATACGCTATTGATGCTGCTGATTCTATGACACTGTCTTAGATGAGTATAATATTAATGCTGTACACGCGTTTCGTTCTCTTGCTTTTTGCATCGGAGGCAGTTACAAATTCTCCATTGTGTTTTTTTCCCGTAGTTTTTCTTCCTCCTCTTCTTCTTCTTCTTCTTATTGTTAGTATTTGCATGCTCTGTTTATTTTCCTGTTATGTTGTTTGTTTACAGGACAGCTTGTAAGACGGGCATTGAGTTGCCTAATAGCTTTATCCTGAATAAATAAAGATTCATCTCTCTCTCTCTCTCTCTCTCTCTCTCTCTCTCTCTCTCTCTCTCTCTCTCTCTCTCTCTCTCTCTCTCTCACAAAAATGCGCGCATCTCCAAGAGGAATAGATCCTCATGCGCCCTCCAGACGCATGAGGATCAATGCCTCTTTGACATGTTTGGAGCGCGCGAGCACGCACGCACTAGCACACACACACACATCGACGCGCTTTCAGAAGAGCATGCAGGTGACCCGTAGCTACGTAAAGTCAATCTGCTTTCACACAAATTATAGCAAGACTGAAATTGTACCGTGAAGTTCTAGCTTTGTCACCATTTTCTCAAGCCTATGAAGCAAAAGTGAAACTCATATCACGTGAAATATAAAATTACGTAAAAACTAAACTTACGTCAGGACAAATGACGTTTGACAAATCAATGACGCTTATGTACTGCGCCCCTTATAGAACTCACCTACGCATTGGCAGATCTGCGAGACTGAAATTGTACCGTGAAGTTCTAGCTTTGTCACCATTTTCTCAATCCTATGAAGCAAAAGTGAAACTCATATCACGTGAAATATAAAATTACGTAAAAACTAAACTTACGTCAGGACAAATGACGTTTGACAAATCAATGACGCTTATGTACTGCGCCCCTTATAGAACTCACCTACGCATTGGCAGATCTGCGAGACTGAAATTGTACCGTGAAGTTCTAGCTTTGTCACCATTTTCTCAATCCTATGAAGCAAAAGTGAAACTCATATCACGTGAAATATAAAATTACGTAAAAACTAAACTTACGTCAGGACAAATGACGTTTGACAAATCAATGACGCGTATGTACTGCGCCCCTTATAGAACTCACCTACGCATTGGCAGATCTGCGAGACTTTTTCAATAGGAGATAATTCAACATCAGAATCAGGTCAAAGACAAAAGGTAGAGACCATTGACAGCGAGGACAGCTCTGATATAGACGGGACTTTGTTGTTTTATGGGTCAAACCGTCTTGTTCAAGTTTTGGTGAATTTTCAGGAAGGAGATTTTGTGGCAGTCTGGTGGTATAAACGAGGGAGGAAGTCTCCAGTGGGAACTGGTGCTGTGTAACCTGGCCTGCTTTGCCATTGTCTTCGGTGTTCTCGTCAAAGGGATCTCCTCGCTAGGAAAGGTGGGGCCCAGCGTTTGTAAACGTTTGCGATTTCCTTTTTGTTGATGTTTTTCTACCGATCCACGTTTTTGTGTGTGCTCATTTTTTGCCTCTTTTGAAAATTGGCTTTGTTTGTTGTGAACTCCGTGTTGTTAACTCATTGTGCCCGAGGTGCGAAATACCCACATTTTGGAGTTATCTTCTGAAGACTGTGTTACAATTCAGGAGACAGATCGACCATGACAGTTCAAAGTTGGTGGCAGAATAACTTGGCGCCTATAGGCGCCAAGCTATTCTGCCACCACCCTTGAACTATCATGGTCGAGCCATATCTTGCTGTGGTGTGTCGCGGGCAGAATGAGGTATTCGTTTAAGTGTCGAAGTTATATTTCTGACAGACCTTAGACACATAAAAAGAGAAAAATGAATCTAGCTGGACTGTTAATAAAGGCATGCTAACGTCCTGTCAGACGCACCTAAACCTTTTCACTGTCATTGGACGCAAATTAAATTTCTGAAATCTTTGTTAATTCAACGTCAAAGAGCTCCAGTCGTCCAAGAAACACGGACACAAAGTAGTGTAAACTAGAGGCATAGATTTTCATGAGTCCCTGCAACTGCGGGTAATGAGGATCTATGTCTCTTGCAGCAGGATTTCTTCTCTTTTCCTCGGCAGTGAAGTAGTGAACATAATAATAATAATAATAATAATAATAATAATAATAATAATAATAATAATAATAATAATAATAATAATAATAATAACTTGTATAGCACCTAAAATCGGAAATTAGAGCTCTAGGCGCTTAATTAAAGCAAATTGTACAAAAATAACTGATTACAAAAACGCAATTTACAAAACAACAACAACAAAAAACAACAACAAAAAAACCCAAACAAACAAAACAACAACAACAACAACAACAAAATGCCGCGTATCCTGACGCAATACATTTTAAACTAAAGAAATAGGATATACAGCCACATCATTTGTAATCCTGCAGTTTGTAAAATATGAGCTTGCCCGTGATTTTGCTCATTACATCACATTAAATTACATTACATTGCATTACATTACACTATTAAGTCTCTTCTATTTATAGAAAAGACTTTTTGGGACTGGACGCGGTGGGGCGATTTCAAAAGAACAAACACGACATCATAGGCGGGCTAGACTAAAACTCTGACAGTGAAGTAACAAGATACGCAAACCTCGCTGTAGAACGTACTTTGGCGCGAAAGTCGGTATGTGTGTGTGTGTGTGTGTGTGTGTGTGTGTGCGTGCGTGCGTGCGTGCGTGCGTGCGTGCGCGCGCGCGCGTGCGTATGATGTAAACAACACAATCTCCGAAGTTTGAGTACGTACAAGCTTGAAATTAGGGGAGGTACTTCATTCAGGGTGCGCCTAGGAGCCCCTCCGAGCATTTTGAAATTGGATGTCTAATTGAAGATTTATATGCCCGTTTATAGGAAGTCGGCTAACCCACAATAGAGTCCGTTATTTTCATTATATTCACTCGCGACTGCGGAGGCTCATGAGGATCTATGTCTCTTGCAGTTGGATCGTGTTCACTTTCATCGGCAGTTAAGGGGTTAATGTGTGAGTGTGTGTGGTGTGCAGGTCGTGTATTTCACAGCCCTCTTTCCCTATGTGTTGCTAACCATCCTGCTGATTCGAGGCGCCATGCTGGAGGGAGCCATAGACGGAGTACGGTACTACCTCACTCCACGTTGGGACAGGCTGTCGGATGCATCGGTAAAATATATATTTTTTTAAATTCAATTAATTTTTTTACATGTTTAACCGTTTTTGCTGTCGGTACGGCATTTTGTGGAGGTGATTCCTGTATTAGCGACAGCACAACTCTTTCATTTCTTGCGTGTCGTTAGCGATTTTTTAGTCGCAATGATTTCTACAGGAATCATCGCGACCAAAACCGCTGCCAACACGCAAAAGGCTAATATTCAGTTACTGTAGTAATAAAATAATGATTAAAAAAATCCAAACAAACAAAACAACAACAACAACTACAACTACAAAACCAATATGCTATTGCCTATTTGCGACCTCATTCTTAGATACTCACTCAGTGGCTCGCCTGTAGCTGTCGGCAGAACTTTGTGTCGAGGTGATTCCTGCAGGAATCACCTCGACACAAAGTTTTGCCGACAGCCAAAGGGTCAACAGATCGACAGAAATGTAAAATAACGAGCAAAAGAAATGCGACATTTTTGGAATCTGTCGCATTTCTTTTGCTCGTCAGGATATACACAAAGGGCGGGTGCCGTGCGCACGCGGCGAGGAGGCTGAACATTCCATGAGTACGTCTTGAACTTATATCTTGTCCTCAATGCGAAGGGACACTGCATACTATCTTTGACCTGTTTCTGGTCGCAGAATAGCTCTTTTTGCGTGTCTTTCTGCAGGCTTGGAGCGACGCCGCCGTCCAGATTTTCTTTTCTCTAAGCTGCTGCAGTGGAGGATTGATCGCCATGGCCAGCTACAACAACTTCAACAACAACTGCATCAGGTAAGTGGTCAACCCATTTTTACCACATCCGTACTTTCCAAATTTTGGAGGTGTCACCCAATGACTATTTATCAGTTGTGAGGAATGGATCGATCATAATAATTCAAGGGTAGTGCCAGATTAGCTTGGCGCCATTGAGCTTGTCCTTGTCTTTTTTACGACTGTGCAGAAAAATCAACAAATCATAGGAGTTAAGTAAAAATAGTTCATATTAGGTCAATTGGCACAAAGTGATATTTGCTCTTGAAGTGGTAAGAAAAGGGCTTCTTTGCAAAGATATTTGGAAAAAAAACCCAAACTTTGTGCACTCCGATGTCAAACTGCCTGTTATACTACTACTACTGCTACTACGACTACCACTACTACTACTACTACTACTACTACTACTACTACTACTACTACTAGCACAGTATTAGCGTGAGTAAGAACAATAACAAGACCAACAAGAACAATAATAATAATGATAATGATAATAATAATAATTGTTGTTATCATTACTACTACTACTACTATTGTGTGTAGAGACTCTATCTTGGTGCCCATCATTAACTGCGGGACGAGTTTCTACGCGGGTTTTGTCGTGTTCTCCACACTGGGGTACATGGCACATGTAAAACAGACCACAGTCGACGCAGTGACCGCTGGAGGTAAAAGCTTTTCCATAACCTCTTCGCTTCCAAGAAAAAGTGAACACGATCCATCTGCAAGAGACATAGATCCTCATGGGCTCCCGCAGGCGTGGGGTTCATGAGGATATATGCCTCTTGCTGACACCAATTTATATTTTTTGGGACTGATAGGGTTCTTTTGAGTAGAATTATCAGATTGCTGAAACATAATCTGCATCCATTGGCAGTGAAGGGGTTAGAGACATCACAAAAACAATGAAGTCTCAATAGTTAATGTACGTACTGGTCTGTGGTTGCGGATCTTGTGGCCTGGGCTCAGCTGAGTGAGATAAAAAAATCATGGACCAATAACGCCATGCATGTTTAGTTCATGCCATTTTTGTTAGGAATTCTTGAAAAGGTTTGTGGCTCAAGTAATATGTTGCATTCAGGTGGTGTTTGTTGTGCAGTGGTGGCGTTGCTTTTAACCATTTAGCTGTCGATAGCACCTTTTGGTTGAATGAGGTGATTCCGACAGGAACCACCTCAACAGAAAGCGCTGCAGAGAGTCAAAGGGTTAAAACAAATATACCTCTTGGCGATCAGCCTTAACTTTTCCAGCATTATTCCTGGACTTGGACTTCGTTCTCATTGTCAAGGGGCATCATCTGCTGTCTTTGACTTCATTCTTATTTAAGAAAACCTCCTTGCCTTCTTCGCTGTGATGTAACGAAACTTCGTCGTGCAACCCGTCGGCCGGAATATATATCTAAACTAACGCGCTGTCACGACGAGCCATTTGAATCATAGCCATCAGAGCGAAAGCATATCACCGCCTGCTCTGCAATTCTATCGAACGGTGTCCCTTGGGGCTCCAGAGGCCAGTTGCATGAGTAAGCGCATTCCTGCGCCAGCCCCTAAGCAAGGTGCTCATTGCGGAGCACATTGCTTAGTGGCTGGCGCAGGACTACGCTCAGTTGGAGCACCTTGCTTAGTGGCTGGCGCAGGACTGGACTCACTCACGCAACTGGCTCCAAACCCTTTAACAAGAACAACCGGCCGCCAACCATAGTGCTGTCTTTTCCCAGGACCAGGTCTGGCGTTCATAGTGTATCCAGAAGCCATCGCCCAGATGCCCGTGTCTCCACTTTGGGCCATCCTCTTCTTCTTCATGTTGTGTATGCTGGGCTTCAGCTCCCAGGTACAGTATAACCAGTTTTGAGCAACAATCCTTTTTTTGCAAGAAGAAATGGTTTAATCGACAGGTGCTCGCTCAAGAGAAATCTTGAAGGACAAAAATGTCACCCTGTCATTAAAGGCCATCCTTTACGTGGTCTCAGGCACCTAAATGATGGTCTTTTACGATAGGTGATATCTCATAATGGTGGTTACTAAAATAGGCTCAGCTCGCAGATAGTACAAATTATAATTATCTAGCTGCAAGATCCTCATCAGGCTTCGGCAAACGTAATAAAAATGCCATATATATATATATATATATATATATATATATATATATATATATATATATATATATATATATATATATATATATATATATATATATATATATATATATATATATATATATATATACTTAAAAAGTGAAGAAAGGATCCACAAACACCACGTAGTTTTAGAAGGAGTTACACTTTTATTCTAAGCACAAATTTTCGCCCTCTCAGCGAGGGCTTCTTCAGGGGAATGCCCAGGTAACAGGTAACTAGGTAACAAAACATAATTTACGTGTGAGAATGTAGTGCGTCAAAATAGATACAGAATGTACTCACATGCACTTTCAAATTCTAAATTGTCGTAATACTTTTACATATATAGACTAAGGTACAAAAGCACGTGCACAAGTTCGTGATATTAGTGTGTCATTACTGATGACATGAAACTTTTATGAAACACGAGTATTGACACGCAGTGTGTGGAGGAAGAAATGTCGCAATTAAATATTTATAATAATAACGTTATCATCAACATTGACACCATCATCATTAGTAGAATTTTCAAACGTGCAGTCAAGAAAAATCTAAAAATCACACAACAATTACAATGTTCGTATTATGCTTACGGTATAGTCCGAATTAAAATACACGTGCATGAATTCAAGTACGTCATTCCTGTCAGTCCGGAAGACAGCAATAGTTACTATCATCCCGCGCCTATGGCTAACAAGGTCAGTTGTAACAGAAACATTGTTTCCAATTCTTTTCCTAAGGTCCCGACTACACGTTTTCCATGTAATTTACTGTGCTGATGACAAACGGCGGATATAACAAAAACATTCTTGAGCTCCTCTGGTTTTATGATCTGCGAAATTCTCTCCCTTAACCCATTAAGCCCCGACGCACAACAATAAGAGTTTGATCGACCATGATAATTCAAGGGTTGTACCAAATTAGCTTGGAAACCTAATCTGACACTATCCTTGAATTAGCATGGTCGATCCATCTCCTTCAATTATCAGTATGTATTTGTATTATCTTATTATTATTACTGTTATATTAATACTATTATTATTATCATCAATGTATTAGTATTATCTTAGTTTAAATCATTGTGTTGTACTTGTGTGTTTATGTTTCTGTGAGCCAACGGACATTTTTCATTTTATGCTTGTCGTATAACGAATTGTACCTTAAGGCCGAAATACCCAAATTTTGCCGTTGTCCTCTGAAGACAGCATTGCAGTGCAGGACACAGATCGACCATGATAGTTAAATGGTGATGCTAGAACAGCTTGGCACCCAAAGGCGACAAGCTATTCTGGCATAACCTTTGAAATATCATAGTCGATCCATATCTTGCTGTAGTGTGTCAGGGTTAATGAGTTCATATATAGTAACGTTTATTTAATTCAGTTTAACTGGTACGTAGTCGTTAGATGACATCTCCACAAATGAGGGCGCGGGGGGAATGGATTAAATCTATAGAACCAGACGTGGTCTGTGTGTATAGTTTTCCACAGTGGAGACGGTGATCACGGCGGTAGTGGACGAGTTCCCCCACCACCTCTATACAGAGCGGAGACGCATCATCTTTCGCATCAGCGTGTGTGTCGTCGGCTTTCTGCTTGGCCTGCCCATGGTCACCGAGGTTGGTCGTTCTTTTTGTTCAGTCGTAAACGTATATAGAGTATTGTTGGTCGGAACAAATGCGACCAAAATTGGACATTAGTGGGTGTTCGGCAATGCTAGTTGAAGGCTAATGCCAGATTGGCTTGGCGTCTGGAAAGGCGCCAAGCCAATCTGGCACTACCCTTGAACTATCATGGTATTTTATCTCCCACTGTTTTTGCATTGCATGTACAGAAGCATCACAGAGTTGTTTATGCTGCATTGGTGTTGCGTTGGTGATCGGAACACATGCGACCAAAATTGGCCTTTAGTGGGTGTTGGGCAATGATAGTTCAAGGGTAGTTACAGATTGGTTTGGCGCCTGGAAAGGCACCAAGCTAATCTGCAACTACCTTTGAACTATCATGCTATTTTATCTCCCACAAACTTTGCATTGTATGTATAGAAGGATCACAAATTTGTGTATGCCGCATACATTAGTTTAACTCCATTCGGCTCGTTCGCCGTAGGATGTCCGCTAGCACGAAGTATTAGCAAAACCAAACAGTCGCCTGAATGATAAAATCAGCATTTTCATATTTTCTTTGAGACGCATTTATTTTAAATGCATCCAGTCAGTCAGTCAGTCAGTCGGTCCAGTTTTAGCGTCCCAGGCATACGTGGTGATTATAGAGACACAAAATTCACCACCTGGGCTAAACATGGACTGAATGTTACTTTTCAACTTGACAGAGTGGGTCCTACCTCCTGGACCTTGTGGATAACGCCTTGCTGGGTTTTCCGATGCTGTTCGTGGGGCTGATGGAACTTCTGATCATCATTATTATTTACGGTATGCCTTCTTGCATTCGTACGGTACGGTAACACATGATTCACAGCGTAAGGCTAATCACATTATGTCGTGACGCGCAACACCCGGAGATGTATCGACCAAGAGTTATCCAAAGGGTAGTGCCAGATCTAACCTGGAAATATATTGTGATCGATGTGTCAGTGTGTTTCTGGTGTCGCCCCGCATTAACCTTTTGGGTGTCGGTAGCGGTTTTTGTCTAGATGATTCCTTCTGGAATCATTGCGAATAAAACCCCCACCGACACCCACAGGGTTAACACATTTGAGTCACAGTCGTGCTGCATTCGGATACGCGGCTTTAGAACTGTATCCCGCCAAAACAAACAAACAAACAAACAAACAAACAAACAAACAAACAAACAAACAAACAAACAAACAAACAGCCAACAACAAAAAACAAACAAACAAAAACAACAACAAACAAACAAAAACAACAACAACAAACAAAAAAAGCAAAAACAATCACGTTCATTGCCAGTTGACGTAGGGCTGTATTTCTTTATTCCATGTTCATTCAACGACCAAAAGTCACAACCATCCAAGTGACGATAATACAAATAGGTCTCAGCAAAAGGCATAGATCCTCATGAGCCCCCGTATCTGCATTTGGGACATGTTCAGGTTTTCTCGGCACAGGACGGGTTAATGTTATGTACAAACACAACAAAAATCGGCTACGGTTATCCATACATTTTTTCCTCTTGACAGGACACAAGAACTTTGCGGAGGACATCCGGTGCATGGTGGGGAGAGAACCCTACATGTACTTCCGCGTCTGCTGGTTGGTTATCTCCCCTGTGCTGCTTACAGTGAGTAATTAAAGACATTCTGCAGACAAAAACCCCTCTCTTACAACAAGCTCAGCTGCTTTTTCCCCCTTTAATCATTCACTGACGTGTGAGTCGGTGCAGCAACAAGGGGTCCGCATAAGTTCTGCCTCCTCTTTGCACTCTAGGTCCCGCGTCTGCTTATATGACTTATCCCTTGGGGTGTAGCAGTTTTAGTCGGGATGATTCCTGCAGGAATCATCGCGACTACAACCGCCACCGACTCGCAAAGGGTTAAAGAGGTGGGGTCTTAATCTTATACTGAAAGAAAACAGGTCTGTGTTGAAGGGCCCCACCGTGTGTTTGCACGACCTATGCTAGTGAAATTTGCTGACAATGTATTGTGCTCAGGTTATTTTCAATGTGAGTTTGTTATGTAGTAAACGCCGCTGTATGACGATTGTAAGAAGACAGATTTTCTGGTTTCTTTCCTACTTCTGTTTTTCCAAGCTCGTCCTCCCCTTCGCTCCAATGTTTTATTTTTTTCAGACCGTGGGCAATCTATCTATCTATCTATCTATCTATCTATCTATCTATCTATCTATCTATCTATCTATCTATCTATCTATCTATCTATCTATCTATCTATCTATCTATCTATCTATCTATCTATCTATCTATCTATCTATCTATCTATCTATCTATCTATCTATCTATCTATCTGTCTGTCTGTCTGTCTGTCTGTCTGTCTGTCTGTCTGTCTGTCTGTCTGTCTGTCTGTCTGTCTGTCTGTCTGTCTGTCTGTCTGTCTGTCTATCTATCTATCTATCTATCTATATCCCGTAGTCTTGCCGACCGTTGGGGCACCACTGATGACTTGGCAACCAGCTCCCCCCATTCCTCTCTGTTCTCTGCCATTCTTAGCGTATCGACCAGCCTCAGTCCTGTCCACTCTGAGATATTGTCCTCCCATTTTTTCCTCTGTCTTCCTCTCCTTCGTCCTCCTTGCACAGTGCCTTGCAGGATTGTTTTGGCAAACCCTGCTGAGCGCGTGACATGCCCATACCACTTCAGTTTGCGTTTTTTTGACAATGGCTAATAGGTCTTCATAGGGCCCGATGGCTTGCCTGATTCTGCTTCCCACTTCCTCGTTCGTGATGTGATCTCTGTATGAAATGCCAAGCAGCCTTCGAAAACATCTCATTTCAGTGGCTTGTATCATCCTTTCAAGGTCTGCTGTGAGGGTCCATGACTCACAGGCATACAAGAACACTGAGATGACTATGGAGCGCATCAGTCTGATCTTGGAGCAGAGCGTGATGTTTCTGTCCTTCCATATGGTCTTCAATCTTGTCAGTGCTGTTGTTGTCTGCGCAATCCTGGACAGTATTTCTGGTTTTGATCCCTCATCTGTCACAATGGTTCCTAAGTATTTAAATTTATTGTTTCCAGTTTTTGGCTTCCAATCATGACGTCAATGCCAATGCCACTGGTGTTATTTGTCATCAGTTTAGTCTTCTCTGCACTGATTTCCAACCCATACGCAATGGCTGTACTGTCCAGCTTTTCCACCAGCTGAGCTAGCTCCTTCTCTGTTTCTGCAAGGCCATCAATGTCTTCCGCAAAACGCAAGTTCGTGATTGTTCTGCCTCCAATACTGACAGTTCTTTCGTGATCTTTTAGTGCATCTGTCATGATTCTTTCCAGGAAGATGTTGAAAAGAGTAGGTGAGAGCAAGCAAGCAGCCTTGTCTGACTCCGACTGTAGTCCTCAACCAGTTTCCGTGGGCAATACATTTCTCTTAAAATTTTCCTGCGCCACAATGAAAACAACGAACTGTTTATGAGTTTTAATTTTTTTCTAGCAGCGTAGGTAATATCGACCATGATAGTTCAAGGGTGGTGTCAGAATAGCTTGGCGCCTGTAGGCGCCAAGGTAATCTGACACCACCCTTGAACTTTCATGGTCGATCTGTCTCCAGAATTGTTATGTAGACCTGACTGCTACTGCCGACACCGTTCGGCGACAAAGACGCGTAACTACGAGTATTTTCCGTCGAAAGGTATCGTCTATAGTAGTTCTTTTCCCCAGTCGAAAGGCGCCATCAGTAGCAGTCAGTGGGTTAACTCATTCAGCCCGGCTCACGTATTTCCCAAATTTTGGAGGCGTCATCTAACGATTATGCACCTGTTGCAAGAGATGGATTGACCATGATAATTCAAGGGCAGTGCCAGATTAGCTTGGCGCCGACAGGCGTCAAGCTAATCTGACACTACCCTTCAATTATCATGGTCGACCCATCTCCTGATGTAGTGCGTCAGGGCTGAATGGGTTAAATGATTGTAATTATGAAGTAAACTGCATCATTCAAGAACTGACGTTTCGAGATTGTTTTTGTTCACCATTGTGGTTTGTGTGTGTTCCTGTACAGGCAGTGATCATCTTCAAGGCGTTCCAGATGGAGCCCCAGGCCGTGGACTGGGCCAACCTGCTGTACTGGCTCATCGTCTGCTTCACCATCTTCCTCGTGCCGGGGTGGGCCCTCTACTACATATGCACGAAATCCACTGTAGGTCCATTTTTGTAGGCACCCGTCTCGCCTGTATCACTTCTGCGTGTGTGTGTGTGTGTGCGTGCGTGTGTGTGTGTGTGTGTGTGTGTGTGTGTGTGTGTGTGTGTGTGTGTAGTGTGTGCGTGCGCGCGCGCGTGCGGTGACAGTTTTATTTTCGTCATACAGCAGTGTAAGTGGTGTTTACTGTAATTTATTAATAATATAATGCTTTTATTTATTTATTTATTTATTTATTTATTTTCACTTTGCTAAGGCCTACATTCTTATGTCTTGATTGGCGCGTGAAACCCAAAGTCTGTTTCCTGTTTTATGCTTGGTTTTCAAACAAACATTACAATTTTCTTGCTTTTTAATATTCGGTTTACGAAATGCTTAGATCCTAACGAGTTCGTCGAGGCCTGATGAGAATCTATGCATCTCTCATGAATTAACTACTTCGTACTGGGATGGGCACTCCACCTTGTCTTAAAAAACTGAGGTACATTCAGATTATGTGGCTACCGTGGACTGTCTACAATAGGCATAGATGCTCAGGAGCACAGTTAGTTTGCGAGGATCTATGCATCTCTCCGGCTGAACTTTCTCGCCCCCGGTAAGCGCATTGTCGCAGATGCAAGGAAGCCAAAGCATTCACGTCTATCAAACATCGACGGCTTGGGGATTGGCCATGATAGTTCAAGGGTAAAGCCCGATTACATTGGCGCCTTCCAAGGCGCCATGCTAATCTGGCTGTACTCTTGAACTAGCTTGGCCGATCTATCTCCAGTTGTGGTATCGAGTCTTTAGTGGACATGATTTGAAACTCTCCGTTAATTTCCTTCCCTTCCCAAAGTGAAATGGCCTTTGCAACCTTCATGCTAATCCTTTGGCTGTCGGTAGCGGCTTTTGTCGCGATGATTCCTGCAGGAATCATCGCGACAAACACCGCTGCCGACAGCCAAAGGGTTAAACACCATCGTCTATCTATATCTGCATGTCTTGTTCTTAAACAGCTGACGCAGCCTACCGAGGCGTGGAAACTCAGGAGACAGGCCGGCAACGCTAAGAAAGAAGACCAGGATGTGGAACTCTCCATGGATAAAGACGCTGCCGGAAATGGCGTCGCCAAAAATGGCGATGCCCTTGGAGATAAACCGCCAGCGTATATTAACGCTGCCTACGTGAAGTGCGATGTAACCAAATTGTAACATCGTCGATACAAAATTGGGAGGGGAGAAGTACAACAGGCCCAGGAATCCTACGAGAAATTGTCCCTTACATCTGGTCTTCTTTGTGAGCAGAAGAACTATTTCTCGCAGAAAAGCCACTATCAGTGGACTTTTCCCCCGTAGGTTTCCTTGCCTTGTTTACGGACAAGTATCAGCAAGAGACACAGTTCTATATCTTTTATTGTCTTCATTTACATCTGTGTTCCAAGGTCGGAGGTGGATATCAGGTTACTGCGCATTTGAGTACAACGCAAGAGTCTACTGTAGATAGGAGAGTGACTTTCACAGCACCGCACTATGAAGGCAAAAGCCGATAAGTTCATATTGTGAAAAGCAAAATTTACATCGTAATCAAATGAAAATCTTCTCTTTTTTCAAAAATGGACTTACCGTCTTGTGCCTTCATAATCCACAGCTTCTTGTCGAGTCCGTGACGGACATTATAGCCCAGGTCGCCCCAAGGCCACATATCCCAAATTTTGGAGGTGTCACTTAACGACTAATTCAAGGGTAGTGCCAGATTAGCTTGGCGCCGTCAGGCGCCAAGCTAATCTGAAACTACCCTTGAATTATCATGGTCGATCCATCTCCTGCTGTAGTCATTCGGGGCTAAATGGGTTAACCTTCTTGTCCACAAGAAAGGCAAAGGCGGGACAATGATTCTTTTCTAAGTGAAGCCGTATTTTCCATACTTAGCCTGCTTTTTATTTCTGCTTGTACTGTTTATTGCTCCTTTAAATTAAGTGCAATTGCAAATTCGTGCTGATAGTCCGTCAGATAGGAAGTGAGCACCTCCCACCCCCCCTCCCCCCTGCGGGGGATCAGAGACCCATTTTTTCGGAAGCCTATCACCTATGAAGACGAACCGTAGGTGTTTGCCAAAAATAAACACCGTATTGAATATAGGAGGGCATGTACTATGGTCATATTTTCAATCTTTGGGCCCTATATTTTGCTTTTGGGGGTAGGGTTGGTGTTAACGATGCAGTTCCCGTAACAAAGCACACAGAACAAAATAACTGGTATCTTTGGAAACAGAATACATTTACCTACTACTTACAATAATTCAATATATAAAAGCAAAATGGTGACGTCATCGCGGCGCCATCATTTTTACCTTTTATTATCCGCGAAATAGTTTTCTTACCAAAAGAATAGGTTCCAATCTTTGACATACTATGATGAAAACATATATACCAATGTTATAATATATCATCAGTGGAAATGTAAACGATTCAATATTTTCCACTGGTGACCTTGAAAGGTGTTATTTAAAGGTCAAGGTCACGTAAAGTTGTACTTTATGAAAAACAACAACATATTTTTGAAAATGGGATACAAAATCTTACTAAAAGTGATAACATGTAAGGAATTGCTATGAATAGTTGACAAACGATTAGACGTGAACTTCACGAAGGTCAAGGTCGCAGTTTTCGAAGAGTTCGTGAAAATATTCAGTTTACAATAGGGGCCAAACATTTGCTCTGATTTTAGGAATATTTGCTCACAACAACTATAGGATCTCTTATTACTGAATCATATTTGGTTGAGTTGAGATTATCAGGAACATTATAATATAGATGCCCTTTATAATTAAGGTCAAGGTCACAATATGTACAACTGTGCTCTCAATCTGATTAGTTAACTGTTCTATGGTCCTGAAATTCTCTCTCTCCCTCTCTCTCTCTCTCTTTCGCACACACACACACACACACACACACACACACACACACACACACACACACACACACACACACACACACACACACACATATATATTTTATATATATATATATATATATATATATATATATATATATATATATATATATATATATATATATATATATATATATATATATATATATATATATATATATATATATATATATATATATATATATATATATACATATACACACACACATATACACACACAGATAAAGAATCTAATACAGGTAGTAGAAAAGAAAAGGATCTCATTTATTATGTATGGTCCATTCTGATAAGTATGGAACTTCTGCAGAGCCTGTAGCCCTAGCAAATAATATGCAAGTCAACAGATCAGTTACTTAAACCAGCTATAAGACGGTAGTCATGTAGTTTCTACCCCCCCCACCCCCCCAACCCCTCCTCACGCCACACCGACACCTTCGCAAGAAATACTTGAACTGGAAATAACATTAAAACATTAAGCTATATGGCGTTTTCGCACAATCAAGTCAGTGCACGGGCTGATGACACAAAACAATGTTCAAGCGTGTTATTAGTGTTCGCAAGGAATGTACGTGTTAGTTTGAAACATGGCGCCTGCAAGTGGATTGAGGTTTACTGGTCACGTGAGTAGTAACACTGAGAGAAAAGACGTTTCTCAGACCACAGGAAAGCAATCCAAAGTTAATTTGCTGTTGTTGTTGTTGCATATTCTTTATGACGCTATAGCAAAGTCCCTTTAAAGGCAGTTTTGGACACACACACACACACACACACACACACACACACACACACACACACACACACACACACACACACACACACACACGCACACACACATACACACACACATACACACACACCCCACCTACACCGGGTATATTTTGACGAGCAGTGAGAGTCCTGACACCCCCCCCCCCCCCTTTCCCCCTCCCGACATTACACACACACACCTTGTTGTTTGATATTTCGGCGACTGGTTAAAGTTTTCGGCCATTGGAAGCAAGGTGTAGCGTCGGGAGGCCTTTTGTGCCAAGTTGAAGGTCCCAAACAAATAGTTGGAACCACCCCTGAGGTAACTGTTCCGCTCCTGGTGTGTGTGTGTGTGTGTGTGTGTGTGTGTGTGTGTGTGTGTGTGTGTGTGTGTGTGTGTGTGTGTGTGTGTGTGTGTTTTCAAACGCCCAAATAGCGTACACAGGTGATTTGATGGGAAACTGTTAACAATCTACGATACCGTACACACTGAATATCAAATGCGCCATAGTTTAATGTGCTCCTGACTTAGATCGTCACAAACTGAACGTTGTCTCATGCATATGGCTGTTTGGGCTTACTGGACGGTCTGCTCGGCCGTTGGCCCACCACGTCCGATATTTAAAATATGGCTAAATGCCTTTTCAGTTTTAGCACAGTAATATTCTTTCATTCTATTCCGATTGGGGCAGCACAACTGTAGGTATACATAATTGTAGTCTCAGTGTTACACTAATTAGAAACATACTTTAAGCTCTGTGTGTGTTTATTCCCCCCCCCCCCCCAACACACACACACACACATTCTCACCCACCAGCCTCCATTTTAAAATTTATTCCCAGCATAGACGTAGCACTCATACTCTTAGCATTAACTGACTAATTTATACCACACTGAAAAGCCTGAAAAAATTTCAAAAACTTTAGCTGTAAAAATTCTCATTCGTGAAACGTAATGAAAATCAATCCACTAAAGTTCGACGCACGCAGTCTGAAGAAACTTGCCTCTATGAAACGCACAGCCCCTAAACGCACGGCAAAATCTGTGGAGCAGGCGTGAGCGAAAACACTCAAAATTCCATTTCCCAATACTGCTTTCTAGACCCTTCCAGCTATAATGTACTTCTTCTACTAAAGCTGAACTGGTTCCATTCACCCTCCTCCGAAAATACATGAAAGGCACAGAGCTACATAGGGAACATTTAGCATACTAAACACAAGAAACATTTAGTTTTGCATTCCCCATGTATCACTCATCGCCACCGGAAGCATGCCTCTCTAACCAATTACCCCCAGGATATGACTCCTTACAAGGTTGATAAACATCTTGACACTGGTTTCGTAGGAAAAATACAAGAAATACTATGAGAAAGGGGCTGTGTGGTACTGGGCGAACTTATTCGCCTTGGTGCCCTAATTAGAGGGCTACAAAATTCGACTGCGTGAGCTTGAAGGTTGTGCGCCGTGCGCGGAAGAGTTGCTCAAGGTTATATGACGACACCAGATTTTACAAACTGTGTAAATATGAAGTGCACATATAACTGGAAGTATTTTAGCACATAAAAAGTCTTTGTGTGTATGTAATTCCATTAATCATGGAAGAAGTGCATCCGAACAAAACGGAAGCCATGCTGGTAGGCACCTGCCAGAAACTTTCCCATCTCCCTTCCTCTCTCCATATTCAACTCGAGAGCACCCCCATCCCCCTCTCTGACTCTGCCAAGAACCTCGGCGTCATCCTCGATTCCTCTCTTTCTATGACCAGCTTTGTCTCTGCCACTGCCCGTTCCTGCTATTTCCACCTCCGTCGCATAAGTCGGATCAGAAAATACCTCACCACTGAAGCTGCCACGAAACTTGCTGTCTCTCTCATTTTGTCTCGCATTGACTATTGCAACTCTGTCCTTTCCGGCCTTCCTCAGTTCACCGCTCTCACTCTCCAGCGCGTCCAGAACAATGCTGCCCACCTCGTCCTCAGAAAGAAGAAATCTGACCATACGACTCCCCTGCTCAAATTCTTCACTGGCTCTCCATCTCCCAACGCATTCAATACAAGATTTTGTCTCTCTGCTACAAATCCCTCAACAACTACGCTCCCGCCTATCTCTCCAACTTACTTCACCCCTTCCCGCTCTCTCCGCTCTGCCTCCGACCCTCTCTGCCTTCACATCCCCCGCACCAAACTCACAGCACTTTCGGCCCCCGCTCATTCTCTGTCTGGGGTCCATCCACCTGGAACACTCTCCCACTCTCTCTCCGTCAGAAACACTCTCCCTCCTCCTTCTAGTCAGCCCTCAAAACTCACCTCTTTCAACAGTTCTAGCACTCTAACGCCACCACACATCCCACCCCCAGCTGACTGTCGTAATATATTTGTGGTATGTGAGTCATTTTTAAAAGCGTGCACATGCATGCGTGAGTTGTGAGTGCGCGCTTAGAGTTATAATTATTATAAGATAAGAGCATTATAAATACCTTTATTATTATTATTATTATTATTATTATTATTATTATTATTATTATTATTATTATTATTATTAAAACACCACACCTAAAAATGGTGCCATATTCATAGGGTCCAAATATGGAATGTTGTGACGTCGTCATGTATAAAAAGAAGAATATAATAAAGTTATTATTTTCTGAATGCCCGATAAAGGACGAACACATCGATACCAAATAATAAGTATTTTCTTGTAGTTATCATAGCCTTACCGTCCATCTAGTACCCCTACCCCCAAAAATTATGACCCTTTGGGGGGTGGGTTCAGCCAAACTCTGTGGTACCTTCGATACAGTGTTTATTTTTGGCAAACACCTAGGAACCTACGTGGTTTTGGATGGACTTTCAGAAAAATATAGTCTCCGATCCCCCGCAGGGGAGTGGCGGGGGAGGGGGGGGGGGCGGCGGGGGGGGGGGGGGGTCTATGGAGGGCCAACGGTCTATGAATGTGACAAGACGAAAACGAAATTTAAACTTTGAAGGTTGTTTGATCTTGCGCAGTTTTCAAAACTTTGTGCTTAAGGTGATTTTAAATCGATCTATAATCTTTGAATGCTGCGTATATAATCATGAACAAATCTCGGCCAAAGAATGATGTACTAAAACACCTATAAATTTGAATTTGAATTTAGTTTAAACTTGTGCTTATTCGAAAATTGGTTTTACCAAACATTGACCGTTACTCTTTGAAAGCAGCTTTTTTTTACTCATGATCAAATCACGGACAACGGGTGATGTACAAAAGAAGAATAGACATAAATAGCAAACCATTTTATCGATCCATCACTGACACACCTTAACAGAAGCTGGATCGACCATGATAGTTCAACGGCGTTGCCAAACAGCTTGGCGCCTCTAGGCGCCAAGCTGTTTGGCAACACCGTTAAACCATCATGGTCGATCTGTCTCCTGAACTGTTGTATAGCCTCCATAGGAATAGCTTCAAGTTTGAAAATTTAGGAACTTCGATCTCAGAGCTTAGTGACATAGATAATTATGTGATTTTATCAAGTCATGACTGACTCTTTAAAATATATCACTTTGTTACAAAGCTGATGTAGGCCTAAGTATTTTCGACTAAAGACAGTGTGAGGTTATGGAATTAGATTGACACACACTTCTAAACAGGATATAGAAATTTGTTCGTTTGAAACAGTGACTGTTTACATACATATGTGTAAGTCTTGTCTCAAAAGTATTAATCGGTAGTGAATTGCCAGCGTGTGCCGTAACTACAAAAAATATATTGGCTTGCCCGTGTGTCGTGTCTTTATTTGCGTGTGTGTGTGTGTCTGTGCGTACGTGTGTATGCATGTGTGTGTGTGTGTGTCTGTGCGTACGTGTGTGCGTGTGTATGCATGCGTGTGTGTGTGTGTGTGTGTGTGTGTGTGTGTGTGTGTGTGTGTGTGTGTGTGTGTGTAATTCATATGTACCTATTACAACACGCCAACACTGAGCTTGTGCTAGGCAAATGTGATGTGAGAGCATTTTGCCCAGTAGCAAAACGTCTACGGGCCCACGACGGTCGCAGTGACATCGCGCACAGCCGTGCGCATGCCCACTGCGGTCGTCGTGGGCCCGAGTACCTTTGCTTACCGGTTTATTAATTCACACGTAAACTTTTGGCACCATAATAACAACTTGCCACCAACACTAATGAGCTTCACAAACATATGTCCTGGTTTCTGGGCCGTAACTCTCAAACTCACAAACCGGCAGACAATATAACTGGAACGACACCGAAACAAATACCAAATTCAAATTCCAAACAAGAAACGTCCATTACAACAGGCCACTAAACCCCATACTAGCGACGCATTTAGAAAACATATCCACTGCAAACCAGAAACATGTGAACAGAGTTCTATTCACGAAGGTGGACTAATATCTTGTAAACCCATTTAGCCCTGTTGCACTATCATAATTCAAGGGTGGTGTCAGATTAGCTTGGCGCCGTCAGGCGCCAAACTAACCAGGCAATACCCTTGAATTATCATAGTCGATCCGTCTCCTGCAACTGGCACATAGTCGTTAGGTGACATCTCCAAAATTTGGGAAATTAGGCCTTGGTGTTAAATGGGTTAAATCATCAACGCCAAAGAGCCCCATACATGCGAGGTACTTGAATTAAAAGTGTTTTCATCAAGAAACATAGATCTAAATAAGCCCTTGTCTCTAAAAGCTGAGTCGTGTTCAATTTTCGGAGCATTTAATGGGTTAACAGCAGGCAGAACCTTCCGTTTTTAAGTATTTTTCAGGTAGCTGGAGGTGAGCTAACCATACAGACTTAAAGGTGGCTCTTGAACTATCGTGGTTCAGCCATGTCCCATCGTTGAAGCTGGATGTGAAAATATTGCTCTCCCCCCCCCCCCCCACACCTTCCAACTCTCCCATCCTGCCTCCTCCCTCCCCCCGTCCCCCAAATAATACTAATTATGAAGTTTTACCTCGGCACCGCTAGTGAAAGCAGATTGAGTTTTTGAAATCTTTGTTGATTCAGACCCAGAGGAACATGGATACAAAGACGTGTCAGCAAGAGGTATAGATCCTCATGAGCTCCCGCATTTGCGGGGGCTCATGAGGATATATGTCTCTTGCAGTAGGATCAACAATGAAGGGGTTAAAGAGCTAGGGCTTTGGAAAACACCTCGCACAATGCTTGACTCTTCAGATAAAAGACTGTCACGTTTAAGCCTAGAGTCAACCGTTCAGACAGAACTGACAGGCCAAGTCACCCATGCAGCTTTTGTGAGAAGAAAAACAAGGTAAGAGAAATGTAGAGTCTACTTTGGGTCTGAATCAACAAAGGTTTAAAAAAAACTCAAGTTCAAGTTCTGATGTGGGAAAAGTCGGATGAATCAACATTTGTTCTAGAGGTGCCGACAGCATTCTTTTTTGTGTGTAAATTACTTCGCTATAACAAACGTTGACTAGTACGTGTATAACAACAAAAACAAAAAAATATTAGCGAATAAGGCGTATTTAATTACCTATCAAGGAAAACGACGAAAACAACAACAACAACAAATAAACAAAGAAAATTTTTGCTAGGATGTACTTAGCTCAACATTTTCTAGTGCCAAATATTGCTTGGTTTGAGGATGATTTTACTGTCTAACCTGGTTAAAAGGAACAGCGAACAAAACAGTGTGCACTTGAGACAGCTTCATTAAACCCCCATAAAAATGCATTCAAAGCTAAACGTAATCTCCCCGGGTGGACGTGGTGTAAGGAAACAGATATAACAACAAATAATATTTATGTAAACGTTTTTAAGAAGAGGAATAGTAAGTTGTATTCAACCTTGCTACGAGCGAAGTTGACTGTACCAACGTTTCATTAAAATGACCTAAAATGAATTGCGGTAAGGATGTTGCGAATTCGAAATCTCGGTAAACATTTGCGATGTGAAGGCAACGGACAGTAAGTCCTTTCTGTTGCAAAGCGAGATCTTAATTCTAACATAATGCAATCACTCTTTCACAAAATCGACTTTCTGGGCATTACAGGGCAGCTTACAAGTTAAAACATACTGTAGGCATTCTGCAGTTAACTTAATAGGACACCCACAAATGTCACTACCACAAACACAAAGTCCCAAAATCTCAAGAGTCCAATAGTTCACATGTTATGATAACGCTGAGTAGAAACCACGGAAGATGGCTCAACTCCAACAGTTCAAGGAAAGTGCCCGACTAGATCAAAAGTATGCCACTTGAGTTCACGACTTTTTTTTTAGCGTCGAACGTAGTGGAAACATTCATCATGATAAGTAAAGGGTAGTGCCAGTTTAGCTTGGTGCCTAAAAAGGCGCCAAGCTTAACTGGCACTACCCTTGACTTGTCATGATGAATATTTCACCTGCACCTGGCGCTAGACGGAAAAGATGTGAACTTTTAGTGGCATACCTTTGATGACCAGTAAGATTCGCACTCAGTCTCTAAGACATAACACAACTCTGTCCTATGAAAGCAACACACAGTTAATCCATTTTTGTGGCAAGCTACCCTTTCATTGTATTACATAGCTTTTCACATAAATGGACTTCAACTGAATGCAAAAGATATTGTCCACTCGATGGGAAAAGCGAGATTTTCGTTGTATTAGAATGAAAATCTGGCTTTTCGTAAAAATGGACGCTGTCTTTCGCCTTCACGGGGAAGAGCTCCGGTTCCCTCCCCCTCCTTGCCTTTTCTTTTGCCCCCACTATTCCTACACCTAGTGCTCTGAGGCCAATGGACCTCACCGGTGAGCGCATTTTCAGCCAATCAGAAAATAGAAAAAAATTGCCGCAGCGCGGTTCTGTTGCTGGGTCCCACAAGCTTTCCCGTAACTAAGCAAGGAAATGGCGAAGCCCGATACTGTTTGTGCGTATACATTTCACTGAAATGGTCAGGCATTACCATTGGGGTATCTGCAGTCGGGACGAAAGCTACCCTGAAACCATCAAAGAAAAGCTTCTGGCTTTTTTCCCCTCCCGAAACCAACGCAATGGGCTGAATAAAACTAAACTTGCTGTAAACCGCACACTGATCATCTCAATATCGGGATACTACCCCCCTAGAGGACAAGAACAAACGCAGAGCTGTTTGTATGCGGTAAGAGTCATTTTTCTATATTATTCTGAAGATGATTACAATTCACTTGCGTAAAGTGGTACATAATTCAGCCATCGAGTTACCACGGCCGGAGCGTACTGTAGGCCTACAATAATGTGCAAGCACTCGCTATCAGGCAGTACCGCTACACTGATCTGCACACTTGGGATGAATGTGTGTGTGTGTGTGTGTGTGTGTGTGTGTGTGTGTGTGTGTGTGTGTGATTTTAAATATGGATTTAACTCTCCAGAAACACCATAACCAAAGGTGATTGCCTTTACGTTTCTTCAGTTTGCACTCTCTCACTCATTGTAACAAATCACGACAAGCACAAATAGATCCACATCACTCCTACAGTAACACATTTCATCAGATCTATTTATGATGAGCATATATTCATGCAACGTTTTTCTTCTCAGCATTTGTGGGATGGCGAACCCAATTCCAGCAGACGAGTCACCTGACAACAAATCCAGACTGCTCATAAAAGGGGGCAGTACAGATTCTGTAAAATCTTCGCAGGAAGATGAAGTCTTGCAACATACACCTGACGCTGTAGCTGACAAGTGTGGGGCAGAGGAACAATGATGCAAGTATATCTTTGTGTATATATGCTGACAATAAAAGCAGAGGTGCATGCCTAACATTTCGCTTACACTCTGTGATGACATTTCACTTTCCAAGTCAGGCTTTCATTGTTCTTTGTAGAAAGCTGACAGTGTGAAACAGTGATGCCATGAATGGAATGTCTGGTGTGATTTGCGATACATTTACATCCCTGTGGGTAAAAACAATAACCTGTGATATTTAGCTGGCCTTGCACCTGCGTGTGGTAGGAATATGATTTCGTCAGTCCCACGCTGGTGTTGTCAGCTAATTTCACACAAAATCCTGGTAACTGACATGCCTCGAGTATGGCGTAATTTCTGGATGCGGGTGGGCATTTGACTTTGATTATGCCTGTCTGGCCACTGTCGCACACTTTAAATTGCTCCTAGAAATAGAAACTGTGGATTTACTACAATGCTGCGCTTGTGCAGGTGTCTGTCAGGAAGTACTTCAAAATATTTACTCTTGGCAGTGTCCTCATGTTGTTTAAATAAAATGTGGCTGCAGCTGAGAAAAAAGAGTGCGAAAAGATTATGTCAAGACATTTGTCAGAAATGTTTGCTTTTTTATTTAGATCTATGTGGAAGTTTCATGTTGCTAGTTTCTTGGGGTTTTTTTGTTTGTTTTTTTCCTCTACCCAGTGTTTAGAACTGGTCCGTTCTCTGTTCTTTCCTCGCGTTTCTCAGGATTTGGACACTAACTGGTCAAGCAAAGGCGATCCAGTTCTTGTAGGATATCAGCTGGGGACCTCGTTGTAACACACATGTCAGCGACCCTGTTGATTCGCTGGCATTGGCTCTCTTTTCAGTCTCCTGGTCTGTGGACAAATAATGAGTGCAGCTGTAGAAATACGTTTGACGTTTTAAGATAATCATAAACATATACTGTTTATAATTTTTTTTAATTTCTCTTTTATGGATTTCACCATTAGTTTCTGGCCATCGCTGCAGAGTGCAAATTCTGAAATAGCAACTTACTTACTTACGCCTGTCACCCCTCCCAGGGTATAGGCCGTCGACGAGAGACCTCCAGCGACTCCTGTCCTGTGCTTCTCCTTCGATTTTACTCCAGGTGGTTCCCAGTCTCTTGATGTCTGCTTGGAGGTCTCGACGCCAGGTGTTTTTCGGCCTGCCTCTTTTCCTCTTTCCCTGGGGGTTCCATGACAATGCCTGCCTAGCGATACTGGAAACTGGCTTTCTCAGACTGTGACCAATCTATCCCCATCTTCTTCGCCCAATTTCATTCTCTGCTGTTATCTGCTCTGTTCTCTCCCAGAGTCTGACGTTGCTGATCTTGTCTGGCCAGTGGATTTTCAAAATTCTTCTAAGGCAACTGTTTATTAAGATCTGTACTCTGTTGACTGTGGTTTTTGTCAATCTCCAAGTCTCTGCTCCATATAGGAGAACTGTTTTTACGTTGGAGTTGAAAATCCGGACTTTGGTGTGTTGTGACAGCTCTCTGGAACTCCACACGTTTTTTCAACTGGAGAAAGGCTGCTCTGGCTTTACCGATTCGTGCTCTGACATCTGCATCAGTGCCGCCTTTTTGTCTATGATGCTCCCGAGATAGGTGAAGGACTCCACCTCCTCCAACGGGGTGCCAGCAAGCAAGACTGGTTCTTCCTGTCACGATACGCCTGACAGGGTCAGGGTATCGTGGACAATATGAGTGCTAACACTCGAGAAAACCCACCCACTCTAAATAAATCACACAACACCAGTGATAAACAACAATCAACTCTTTTATTACCTACACTTACTCTAACCCCACCCCAACCCACTAATGCCTCACACCCTCACACACATGCACTCATATAACATATTAACACATGAAAATGATAAATGGACAGATGAATATTGACTATGGCTATACAAGGCGGGCACTCGCTTCTGTACAGTGTCCTCTCTGTCCCACTCTAGACAGAGTGGCTCATAATGTAATATCACTACCAACACTCCGAAGAGCACTGTTGCCGCGCTTGCACACTCTGCACCGGTACAGGAACGGTGGAGCTTGGCTCAGGATCCCGGAGTACTTGCTCTGGCGATACTGCTGCTGTCGCCCCTCGAACGTCTGCGACCGACGCGCAGAACGTTGAATCAGCCTGCTGTAGCCCAACGTCAAAGCACTTGCCAAACAGGACTGGTTAGCGAAGGCATCCCAGCTTCTGACAAAGGCCACCGCGCAGACGATGGTACAGCTCCTGATGATGCGTCGCCGTTGATGATCATGGAAGATGAAGAAATCGAAGAAGATGGAGAAGTCCGAGAAATCTGAGAAGTGCACTGAAAAAGGCGCACTGCCAGTAAAAGTGCCAATACACAGTTAATTCTAGAATAACACGCATTTCCTGCATTTATTCACAAACCATGTGAGTTGTGTTTCTCATCTCACCCTGTAGAGGTTATCTTCCTGCTGGTACACTAATACCCGCCTTGGCCATATCAAATATAAAATCATGATAAAAATGATTTCTATGTACACTTAATATTCACCCTGCTTACATTATTTTATTATACTGTGTTTACTTTTAAACTTTGAAATTTAACTTTACTAATAAAAACTTTTATCTTCATTTATTAAATATATAAACTTTAATCTAACACAACTGCTTTTGTATAATAAAATTACCACTGCACCAAAAAACCAACATTATCAAAATATTCACATGTACATATAAATATAGGAAATAATCACCAATAAACACCCCACATGACAATGTTATTAAATTACATCTAGGACCCAATACAAATATACAAATCCGAAACTCACTGCATTACAACCTAACCCAAAACCATGGTTAAAAACTTGATTAAAGCATTACTACAAAAATAACTGAACACACTCTTCCAACCCTATGTACACATTTACACACCCGAGAGTACAGCAGCTCACTGAGAAAATAGCGTGAATCGTTACCTTTCACTTGTGAGTCCTCCGGCAGGACGAGACAAACAAGACGAACACGAACCGGAGGAGTCTTCTGTCGAGCAGCAGCCGCCGTCACTTGGTCTCTCGGACACCCAGAACCAGGAACACTGGCAGTGGTATTGCAGGGAGGGTAACACAACCCTCACACAGCTTGTCAAGGGCTCCAAACAAGGCCGCACCCTGACCCAGACCCTCACTGCGCTAGCTACCTCGACTGACTGACACGTAACACCCTTCTGCTACCTTGCAGTTTAACTTTACTTCTGAACACTGTTCGGTTAAAGCTACTTGACGAAAGCGTGCAACCGCTGTGATCGCTCACCGTTAAGCTAGCTGCACGGGCTTTACGCTTACGTTCACAATACATCCATCAACTTTCCCAACCCAAGGCTATTTACAGAGGTCGGCGGCCTCGATTTATTACCAAAAAAACGACTTGGCCAAAAAATAAAAAAACATGTCACATCCGTTACGTGACACTTCCCTGGTTGCGTTCAGCCTCATTGTCTTTGTTTTCTGTTTGTAGATGGTGAGGCCCACTTGGGACGAGATGTCGGCAAGCCTCGTGATCTTGTCCTGCATTTGTTGATGAGTGTGGGACAGTAAAGCCAAGTCGTCTGTAAAATCGAGGTCGTCAAGCTGTGTCCACAGTGTCCACTGTATTCCACTTCGCCTGTGCTCTGTGGACCTCTTCATGACCCAGTCTATGGCCAGTAGGAAGAGGAACGGAGACAGCAAACACCCCTGCCTGACACCGGTTCTGACCTGGAACTCCCTGGTGAACTGCCCTTCGTGGATCACGCGACATGTCATGCCATCGTAGCTGCTCTTGATCAGGCAGACGAGCTTTGTGGGTAAACCGTATTGTCGTAAGAGTTTCCACAGAGTCTCTCGGTCCACGCTGTCAAATGCTTTATCGTAATCCACAAAGTTGACGTACAGCGGGGAGCTCCACTCCAGAGACTGTTCCATGATGATGCGGAGAGTGGCGATCTGGTCTGTACATGATCGGATTTTCTTGAATCCTGCTTGCTGGTCTCTCAGCTGGGGGTCAATGGAGCTCTTCATTCTCTCCAGGATGAAGCTGTTGAAGACCGTTCCTGGTACTGACAGCAAGGTGATTCCTCTGTAGTTGGAACACTTGCTGATGTCGCCTTTCTTGGGAAGCTTGATTAAGTACCCTCCTTCCAGTCAGCCGGCATCACCTCCTCTTCCCAGATCTTTCCAAACAGTGGGTACAGCATGTCTACTGTTGTCTCTAGGTCTGCTTTCAGAGACTCCGCTGGGATGCCATCTGGCCCTGCTGCTTTGTCGTTCTTCAAAAATGCCACTGCTCTTCTGATATCTTCCCGGCTGGGTCTGTCACAGCTGATGGGTAGGTCGGTCTCTGCTGGCTCGATGTCTGGGGGGTCGGGTGGGCTGGGTCTATTCAGTAACTCTTCAAAATACTCGGCCCATCTGTCGAGTTGGTCTACTCTCTCTGCAATAGGCTTGCCTTCTTTGTCTTTTACTGGTCTTTCTGTATGGCCATACTTGCCCGACAATCTTCTGGTAATGTCGTAGAGCTGTTGCATGTTGCCGCTGCCTGCTGCCTTTTCTGCCTCTGCTGCCAGGCTGTCTGTGTATGCCCTCTTGTCTGCCCTGATACTCTTCTTCACCTCGCGGTTGGCTTCCGAGTATTCCTCCTGTGCCCTTGCTTTGGCTGCTCTCGTGCGACTGTTGTTGACAACTGCTTTCTTCTGCTTCCTCACTTCTATCTTCTTCAAGGTCTGTGCCGACAGCCAGTCCTTGTGATGGTGTTTCCTGAACCCTACAGTGTCTTTGCAGGTTGAGTTCAGCGCCTCTCTAACTGCCATACACTACTACTCTGTGGTGACCGCCTCCGCTTTATTTACTAGCTCCTGTAGCGCTTGAAACCGGTTGGACAGCACCAGTTTGAACTCTTCTCTCACTCCAGTCTCTCTCAGGAGGCCTACATTATAGCGCTGTCTTCTTGTTGTCTCTGTGCGGCTTTTCTTTAACTTGAGCTTTATTCTTAAGGTAAGCAGATGGTGGTCTGAGGCGACATCTGCTCCCCTCCTCACTCGAACATCTTGAAGGGATCTTCTAAATTTCTTGCTAATGCAGATATGGTCTATTTGATTCTCTACAGTATGGTCAGGTGCGACCCAAGTTGCATTGTGTATTGTTCTGTGTGGGAAGATGCTGCCTTCAATGACAAGTCTGTTAGAGCACAAAAGTCTACAAACCTCTCCCCGTTCTCACTCATCTCCCCTAGTCCATGTCTACCCATCACCTCTTCGAATCCGGTGTTGTCCTCCCCTATTTTGGCATTAAAATCGCCCATGACGATGGTGATGTCTCGCTCCGCACATTTATCCACAGCACTCTGGAGTCGGTCATAGAACTCTTGTTTCCCTTCCTCGTCACTGTCATTAGTGTGCGCATAACACTGGATGACTTTGAGCTTGATCTTTTCTTGGTTCTAAAGGCTGATGTGATAATTCTTGGCCCAAGAGGTTCCCAGCCCATCACCGCTCTCTGTGCCACTGGTGACAGCATGAATGCTACACCTTCTGTATGGGGGGCATTCTCCTCTTCATAACCTGAATACAGAACCATCTCCCCACATAACAGCCTTTTCTGGCCAGACTGCGTCCATCTGGCCTCACTGATACCTAGCAGGGAAAGGTTGTACTTTTGCATTTCCGCTGCTATCTGGGCGGCCTTGCCGCTCTGGTACGTGGTCTTGACATTCCATGTGCCCATGGTTGTGTCCCTGGATAGAGAGAGAGGCGGCTCGGTCCTGTGGCTTCCGAAGACTTCCGGCTTTCACCACAGGACGTCATAAATCTTCTGGTAGAAGAACCTTCCTCCTCCAGGAAAGAAATTGCTGTTTGTCTTTTCGTGGGCTTTTTTGTAGCTATTTCCTTATTTGCAGGGTGGGGAAGCTACCCTCACGCCCAACCCCCTTACTAGGAGGACAAGGGGTTTTCTGTCGGGGTCACCTTTTCTTAGACCATGTTGGTTCACGGCACCTTATTTCATTCGGTGCACCCCTCTCGCGAGGGACCCCCTATCCACCACCCAGGGGACGCGCCTCATTATGTTCCCAGCGCGAGGCTGAAATAGCAAGCTAGAAGATAAAGATAGACCTGCTGGAGGAAGAGATCAGATCAAGAATTTGACAAATCTGAATGACCCCATCTCAAGGCTGCAAAGACCTAAAGGTGTACAGACGCAACCAGCAGAACAAAAAGTATTTAGACGACTAAACAACCTGTTCCAGTTCTACACTGCATTAACATGTTTGGGTTTTGGCGTTTTTGTCATTTTTGTTGCCAAATGGTCAATCTTTTAAGCACGAGTATAGTAAAAAAGTGAAGACTTTCAGCACCTACCCGGTAGGTGCTGAAAGTCTGCCCTTTTTCACTATACTTGTGCTTGACCATTTGGCAACACAAATGACAAAACAGCCAAAAACCAAACATATGTTAATGCAGCTGTAGTACAGCCACACGATAGACTGTTTTTTGCTAATTGAGAAAGTTTGAAGACTTCATAATAAAATGAAAATGAGTTTTGAATCTATTATTCCTATGCTATCAGATTGTAAGTGTCAATGTAAATCAGCCATTTATGACCTAAACCATTATTTCTCTGCGTGTTGGGGTTTGGCATGTGAACCACTCATATTCCAGAATAAAATAGAATTTACCAGTTAATAATAGTTTTGATTTTATTTTAGGTAATGCTTACTTCTTGCTTGTGTTGATGTGGCATGTTATGGGCCTTTTCGTCCGCTTCTTCGATGGCCTGGGACCATGGTTTTATTATTGGACAGATGCGATCTTGGTGCCTTTTGATATTGCTGCTCACAAGGCTTGTGGCATGCCGAATCAGCTCAGTCGATTAGGCACATGGGTCAAACAGTTTAGCCTCCTTGAAATACTGAAGAATTTTCTCAAGCCCAATAACATGAGAACAGTGACCAATGAACCTGAAATACAAATCATACATGCATGGTTATTTATTAATAATCTCTCTCTCTCCTCTCTCTTTCACACACACACACACACACACACACACACACACACACACACACACACACACACACACACACACACACACACACACACACACACACACACACACACACACACACACACACACACACACACACATCGATTCTATTTGTGAGCGAAAGTAATCTGCTCAGTCTGACACTGAACACAGCCAGCAATAGAGAGCGCTGAGCAGCACTGCCATCCTGCTACGATCAGACAAGATGGACTAAAATGGCTCGGATAAGTGTGCTAATTTTTTTTTAAGCAAAACCAATAACAAAAACACCTCTGATAGCTTCTGTGATCTGTGCTTACTGATGCTCATTTTCCACGTACAGTTTGTGTGGATCGGCGCGTTCTTGTAGATCTGCGACCGGTCAACACGGATGCAACTTGAACGGAATCACTGCCAGTTGTGTGATAAATACAAACAGCAGCAATGAAACTTGCGCAAACTTGCTTCGCCTCGGTCTAGAGCCGTTTTTGACATAGCTTTGTATCCTGGCATAAATGTAGGTTTGTAGAATTTGCAACGCATTCAGTCGAATCACGCGCGCTACCGTCCGCCATATTGCCCAAGGGACAGGAAAGCTTGTGGGACCCAGCTACAATTGCTAGGGGCGTTAAGGGCCGCCTGTCCGTCTAAAAAAAACATAGCAGTCAACTTCTCCCACCTGCTCTCAGCTTATATATATATATATATATATATATATATATATATATATATATAATATATATATATATATATATATATATATATATATATATATATATATATATATATATATATATATATATATATATATATATAATAAAAAATAAATAATTACGGTATTTATAATGCGCTTATCTTATAATAATTATAACTCTAAGCGCGCACTCACAATTCGCGCACGCATGCGCACGCTTTAGACGACTCACGTACAACAAATGGTGAAATATATTGCGACAGTATATGTATAAATTCTAGTACGTCATTCCTGTCAGTCCGGAGACAGCAATAGTTAATGACTCATGAGCATGAACGTACTAAGTAGAAAATGCATCTAAAATATAACACATTACTATTTTACTGTTACGTACATCATCATCGTCATCAATATCGTCAACATACTGAGAACTCACACACGAGCAAAACAAAAACATCAAATGTCGTAGAAAATCTCATGCAATCATGCGATGGGAACAAAAAAAAAAAAAAAAAAAAAAAAAAAAAAAAAAAAAAAAGGGGGGGGGGGGGGCATAGATTTCTAAGTTAATCTAGTCACGAATCTCTCTCTCTCTCTCTCTCTCTCTCTCTCTCTCTCTCTCTCTCTCTCTCTCTCTCTCTCTCTCTCTCTCTCTCTCTCTCTCTCTCTCTCTCTCTCTCTCTCTCTCTCTCTCTCTCTCTCTCTCTCAGTGAAATACTTAAAATGTGAAGAAAGGATACACACACCACGTAGTTTAGGAGGAGTTACACTTTTATTCTTTGCACAAGTTTTAATTATAATAATATAAATGTTATAAATTTTAATTATAATAATAACGTCATCATCAACATTAACACCATCATCATTAGTAGAATTTAATTATAATAATATAAATTTTTATAAATTTTAATTATAATAATAACACACACACACACACACACACACACACACACACACACACACGCACACGCACACAAATACACACAAGCTCACCGTTCCTCTCGCTAGCTCACTCTCAAACACATATTCGCTCACTCTCTCTTTCTCTGTGCCTCAGTCTATAACTCTGTCTCTGTCTCTCTCTCCCCTCTCCCTCTCTCACCCCCCTCTCTCTCTCTCACCCTCTCTCTCTTTCTCTTTCTCTCTCATGGTCAGAGATTAATTAAAATTTGTGCAAAGAATAAAAGTGTAACTCCTCCTAAACTACGTGGTGTATGTGGATCCTCTCTTCACATTTTAAGTATAAATATATATATATATATATATATATATATATATATATATATATATATATATATATATATATATATATATATATATATATATATATATATATAAAGTAATAGGGACTACCCCCAGGCATCCCTCCATCCCCTGCAGAATATGTAGCCCTCCCCCCGAGGGGGTAGATAGAAAATATTCCTAAACAGATATTGGACCTGCTGAGTAGATTTTTTGCCGCCTACAACCGGTTTCGCCCCAATGGGGGGGCTCTTCATGTAGGCATACGGCGTAGCCTGAAATTGCATACACAACGCATGTACTAGAAGCCGCCTCCAGAATTTGCGTTGTGTTTGTATATATACAAAGTGGAAGTGGCACAGTGGTTAAGGCGTCTGCCTCCAATGCCAAAGGTGCGAGGTTCGATACCGGGTTCCGGCGTTGGATTTTCCTCCTGTGGTGTCACCGTCTGGGCAGAGGGCAGATGTTCACATCTGCACGGGACATAGACGACCCCGGCCCCCACGAGTCCCCTGCTGCCTTGCAGGCCTGGCCGCTTGGCTGCGGAAAGGCTAAGGGAGGAAACCCTTGACATCAAAGCCCCCGTGTCTCCGGGGAAGGCTTTTGAGCCAGAGACTAAGACAAGGACAGTCTGATATAAAACCTACGACCCGAGGACCTCGATGCCACCGTCCCAGCTTGCTAGGCCATGGCAAACGAACCAAGGGTTTAAAGGGTGGGGCCAGTACTGCGCACAATGCACTCCACCAAAAAGCTCCACCGCGCAGGCTTTAGGAAACGCCCACGGACTATGACACTGAACTTTCCAAGTCCTGTAGCGATGGGCAAGGGGCAAAACGGCAGGTGAAAGATGTCACTGGAAGCCGCAGTCTCAAACCTGCATGCAGGCGGTTCAGGATATTGGTCGCCTGATGTTGACCTGGGGATGACAACGTCACTCGGCACACCCTGAACGACCAAGCAGCCTTCTCTAGGGACAAAACGGCTTGCTCCACACGGAGAGGGGCCTAGAAAAGGTGGCCTAACCAAAGCTCATCCCCTCGTAACCCCAGTTGGCTAGCCGCGGTCAACGGGCATCTTCTCATGCGGTCAGAAAACAAGAAAAAACAATGGATCCACTCTCATGACGACCACGACCGGACTCAACGTAGCATGCTGGAACATCCGAACCATGCTCGACACAGCAGACAGCGGACGCCCTGAACGTTGCTCCGCCCTCATTGCCCATGAATTGCGGAGGTTAAACATCGACATCGCCGCGCTCAGCGAAGTACGCCTTCCGGAGGAAGGCAGCCTCCAAGAACTTGGCGCTGGCTACACCCTCTACTGGTCAGGCAGGCCTGCATCAGAAAGACGGCTCTCAGGCGTGGGCTTCATGGTGAAGACCCCCATTGCGACTAAGTTGGAAAACCTACCAACGGGTCACTCCGACCGCATCATGTCCATGCGCCTCCCATTGAGACACCAGCAATACGTCACCCTTCTCAGTGTGTACTCCCCAACCCTCCTGGCAGAGCCTGCAGAAAAAGACAAGTTCTACTCTGACCTGCGCAGCCTCCTGCAGAGCACCCCTGCAGACGACAAAGTCATCATCCTTGGCGACTTCAACGCCAGAGTGGGCCAAGACTCTGAAGCCTGGAAAGGAGTCCTCGGCAAGCATGGCGTTGGGAACTGCAATGACAATGGTCGCCTACTGTTGGAGCTCTGTGCAGAGCAGCAACTTGTCATCACCAACACTACTTTCCAGCAAAAGGACAGTCGAAAGACCACCTGGATGCATCCTCGCTCCAAGCACTGGCACCTTATCGACTATGTCCTAGTGCGTCAGAGGGACCGCAGTGAGCCCTCCTCACCAGAGTGATGCCCAGCGCAGAGTGCCACATTGACCACCGCCTTGTTCGCTGCAAACTCAGGCTCCGCCTCAAGCTGAAACCCAAGAAAGGCCCCCCCCCCCCCCCAAGAAAAAGCTTGATGTTGCCAGCCTTCAGCGTGACGACAAGAAAGCTGCCTTTCAGGCCGATTTACAGCGCATGCTCAAAGACACAGTTGATCCAGCAGACTCCTCCCCTGAAACACTCTGGGAACAACTGAAAAACTGCTATTGTAAAATCCTCTGTGGAAGTCTTGGGCTTTGCTAGAAAGAGGAACAAAGACTGGTTTGACGAAAACGACGTAGAGATCCAGGAACTTCTAGCAAAAAAAAAAAAGAAGAGCCGCCCACCAGGCCCACCTAGCCCAGCCTTCCTGCCCTGTGAAGAAGTCTGCCTTCCGCCTCATCTGCAGCAGTCTCCAGCTCAAGCTTCAGAACGAGTGGTGGTCCAGACTCGCACAGAGGACCCAGCTCTGCGCTGACAACGGTGACTACAGGGGCTTCTACAAAGCACTGAAAGCAGTGTATGGCCCCAGGCACCTGGTACAAAGTCCCCTGCGAAGCGCTGATGGACAGGCACTCCTCACAGATAATACCTCCATCTTGAACCGCTGGTCGGAATACTTTCAGGACCTCTTCGGCGCTGAGCGCACTGTTCAAGAAACAGTCATCCTCCAAATCCCACACCTTCCACTAAAGGTTGAATTGGACGAACCGCCCACCGCCGAAGAGACCATCACAGCCATCCACCAGCTCAAGAGTGGCAAAGCAGCAGGCATTGACGGAATCCCGCCAGAGATCTGGAAACATGGAGGCCCAGCACTGCACAACAAGCTCCACGACCTCTTTCTCTGCTGCTGGGAAAAAGGAACACTACCAAAGGATCTCCGTGATGCAGTCATCATCACTCTGTACAAGAACAAAGGAGAGAAGTCTGCTTGCTCTAATTATCGTGGAATTACCCTGCTGTCCATTGCCGGGAAAATTCTCGCAAGGTTGCTCCTGAATCGGCTGGTACCTGCCATCGCTGAAGACCACCTCCCGCAGAGGGCCAGTGTGGCTTCAGAGCCAACAGGAGTACCACCGACATGGTCTTTGTGCTGAGACAGCTTCAGGAGAAGTGCCGCGAGCAGAACAAAGGGCTGTACGTAACGTTTGTCGACCTAACAAAAGCGTTTGACACTGTGAGCAGGCAAGGTATGTGGCAGATCCTGGAGCGACTAGGTTGTCCCCCAAAGTTCCTCAACATGATCGTCCAGCTCCACGAGGACCAGCAAGGCCAGGTCAGACTAAACAGTGACCTCTCAGAACCATTCCCCATTCGCAACGGCGTGAAGCAAGGCTGCGTGCTGGCACCGACCCTCTTCACCATCTTCTTCAGCATGATGTTGAAGCAGGCCACAGTGGACCTCGACGATGACGACGCAGTGTACATCAGGTATCGTCTCGATGGCAGCCTGTTCAACCTCAGACGACTGCAGGCCCACACGAAAACCCTAGACCAACTGATTCGTGAGCTGCTCTTTGCTGATGACGCTGCCCTCGTTGCACACACAGAGAGAGCCTTGCAGCGCATTACGTCCTGCTTCGCAGATGCCGCCCAGCTCTTTGGACTTGAGGTCAGTCTGAAAAAGACAGAGGTCCTTCATCAGCCGGCACCCAAGGAAGAGCATCGCCCTCCCCACATCACCATCGGCGAGTCCGAACTGAAGTCTGTACACCAGTTTACCTACCTTGGCTGCATCATCACGTCAGACGCCAAGCTGGACAAGGAGCTGGACAACAGGCTGGCAAAAGCGAACAGTGCTTTCGGGCGACTATTCAAGCGGGTGTGGCACAATCAACAGCTGAAAAAAGGCACCAAGATCAGCGTGTACAGAGCTGTCGTCCTCACCACCCTGCTGTACGGTTCCGAGTCCTGGGCCCTCTACCGCAGCCAACTACGACTCCTCGAACGCTTCCACCAGCGCTGCCTGCGTACCATCCTCAGCATTCACTGGAGTGTATGTCACCAACGTCGAGGTCCTTGAACAGGCGGAAACTTTGAGCATCGAGGCTTTGCTTTGCTGCTGCGGACACAGCTTCGCTGGGTGGGGCACGTCTCCAGGATGGAGGATCATCGCCTACCCAAGATCACTCTGTTCGGCGAGCTCGCCACTGGACACCGAGACAGAGGGGCACCAAAGAAGAGATACAAAGACGGTCTCAAGAAGTCACTTAGTGCCTGCCAAATCGACCAACGCCAGTGGTCTTCGCTTGCTGCGGACCGTGACACCTGGCGCTCCACCATTCACAAGGCAGCCGTCTCCTTTGAGGACTCTCGCAGAGCTAACCTTAAGGACAAGCGGCTCAGAAGAAAAAACAGAGTTGTCGTAACTCAGAACCCTGACCAGACCTTCCCCTGCAGCCACTGTGGTCGAACCTGCCTGTCCCGGATTGGACTCCGCAGCCACGAAAATGCCTGCAGACGACGTGGGCAAGCCCTATAGAATCTTCGTTCGCGAAGTCAAGCCAAGATATATATATATATATATATATATATATATATATATATATATATATATATATATATATATATATATATATATATATTATATATATATATATATATATATATATATATATATATATATATATATATATATACTGTTTTACCGAAAGATGGCTGACGGAGGACTCTGGGGAAGTGACATTGCCTGGTTTTACAACTGTACGGGCTGACAGGAACAGGGTTAAGATTCAGAAGAATGTGGGTGGTGGTGTGTGTATGCTCGTCAGCGAAAAGTGGGCTACACAGCTGACTGTCCGTGAGCGGGTGTGTACACGCAACCATGAACTAACCGTGTCGCTGCGACCACACTACTTGCCACGTGAATTCGGCCAGCTGACTATAATTATCGTTTATGTTCCGGGTCCCGACTTCAAAGCTGCAGCTGAGACGATCGCTGACTGTTATTCTAGAGTGGTATCAAACTATCCTGACCAGCCAGTATTTATTCTTGGCGACTTCAATCAGTGCGATCTAACACCACACCTCTCTCTACAACAGTACATTACATGTCCTACAAGACTTAATCGCACCATTGATCTCTGCTTTGGCAACATTGACGATGCGTTTAAGCCGTTGTGTAGGCCCCTACTGGGGCGCTCGAACCACAACGTAATACACTTGTTGCCAAAGTATAGACAAAAAATAAAGACGTCCAAGACTGTAACGAAAACCACACAGCTGTGGACACCGGACAGCATGGAGGAGCTCCGTGGGTGCTTTGAGGCGACAGATTGGGATATGTTTACTCATAACTGTGATGACCCTAATGAACTTGTTGAGACAGTCACTTCTTACGTAAGATTTTGTGAGAACACTGTAATTAAAACCAAGACAGTGAAGGTGTTTGCTAACAATAAGCCATGGGTCAGCAAGGAGCTAAAGGTGTATTTGAACCAGAAGAAACTTGCTTTCTTACAGGGTAACACAGATGAATTTCGGGAAAAGGAGAGGGATTTTAGAAGGGCTGCTAGGACTGCCAGACTGAACTATAAAAACAAGATCGAAACAAAATTTTCTTCTGGCAACGCTAGAGATGCATGGAATGGTCTGAACGGCATGATGGGTAGGCAGCAAAAGAAACAAGCCAGGCTCTGCACTGGGAATCCAGTTGAGATGGCCAATGATCTAAATCGTTTTTACTCACGGTTCGATGGCAGAAACCTTAGTGATAACTGTGATGAATTGTGCCAGTCCATTGTGCCGGAACCTTTGTCAATTACTGAAGAGGAGGTAGTAAACATCTTTTCTAAGCTGAATGCACACAAAGCACCTGGACCAGATGGGTTAGGTGGAAGAGTATTGAAAACCTGTGCAGGTCAATTGGGGAAGATCTTCACTACTATCTTTCAGTTCCTGCTTGATCATCATACTGTCCCTACGGCTTGGAACTCATCAATCATTGTCCCGATTCCTAAAAATACCAACGCTCATGAATTCAACGATTTCCGTCCAGTTGCATTGACTTCTATTCTGTCAAAATGTATGGAAAAAGTGGTGAGGAGGCATCTGTTAAATGATGTTGCCGAACTACTGGATCCATTCCAATTTGCTTACAAAAACCATAGGGGTGTGGAGGATGCATGCCTTACTCTGTACAATCTTGTATTTCAACATCTTGAGAAATCAAAAGCACATGTGAGAATTCTTTTTATTGACTTTTCTAATGCTTTTAATACTGTTGAACCACTGATGCTTTTGCAGCGTATGATGGACTTTAATGTGAACACAAACATTATTCTGTGGGTGCGAGACTTTTGAAGGACAGGCCACAACGTGTAAATGTACACGGCAGTCTGTCTGACCAAGTGGTGCTAAATTCAGGCTGCCCTCAAGGTTGTGTCCTCTCTCCGACATTGTTTTCTATATACACAGACCATATGCGTTGTCACACTGCCACTTCTCGTCTCTTAAAGTTCTCAGACGACATGGCCCTTGTACGCCTACTCCAAAAAGAAGACAGTCTGGCTGAGTACTTTGCACAGATAGCAGTATTAGAGTCATGGTGCAAAGATAGTTTTCTGGAAATGAATGTACAGAAAACCAAGGAACTTGTCATTGATGACAGGAAAGTTGATGATATTTTTGTACCTGTCTCAATTAATAATCAACCTGTAGAGGTGGTCACTGAATTTAAGTACCTTGGCACAGTCGTGGATAGTGGGCTGTCCTTCACTGGAAACACTGATCTGATTGTGAAAAAAGCAAACCAGCGTCTGTACCTTCTTAGGAAACTGAGAAGTTTTGATGTCAGTTCCAGGGTTTTAGAATCCGTTTATAGAAGCCTGATCGAAAGCATACTGACGTTTAACATCACTGCTTGGTATGGCAATCTCAGTATGAAAAACAGGGGGAGACTGTCACGTATCGTCAGAACAGCTGAGAAGATCATTGGCCTAGGACAGTACCCAGTAGATGATCTGTACCATAGAGCTGTCCGAAGGATAGCTGCTAGCATTGTCAATGATCCTCGTCACCCACTCTCTGATCAGTTTCAAATGCTACCATCAGGCAGACTTTCAACATGCCACTTGCCAAAAGGAATGTTTTTAAGAAGTCTTTTATTCCAACTGCTGTCTCGATTTTGAACTCTCGTTTATAACGCGGCGAAAAGTATGATCTACTTAACATTACCTCCCATCTTGTGACAGATTGCTTGTGATAGATTGCTGCAATGATAATTTTTCATGATATGTTCTTGTAGCGTTTGTTAATGTCTTATATTGTTGTTTCATGACGAGCCGAAAGGCAAATTTCTGTCGTGCCTTGACTCGAACAGACAATAAAGTTGTATTGTATTGTATTGTATTATATATATATATATATATATATATATATATATATATATATATATATATATATATATAATATATATATATATATATATATATATATATATATATATATATATATATATATATATATATATATATATATCAGTACGCTTCGATCCGCAAGATACACATATGCTTTTTGCTGATCGAGATGGACTGCGGCTGTTTCGAAAACTGAACCTTTCAAGCTGCAAAGTGTGTTATCGAAATGTAAAAGTACGAATGTACTCATTTGAATCAGAAGTTGTGGTGTCCAGTTTTTGCTTCAATTTGTTGTTGTTATGATTGCGTAACTGGCGATGTTTAATCCGTTGGCTGTTGGTAGTAGTTCAGGTCGCGATGATTCCTGCAGGAGACACAACACCCTGACATCCTCTACGCTACCATGAACACACTCCTAGGCACTTCTAAAAACTCTCCTCTTCCCAACACACACAGCAAAGAAGAACTTCCGTCCGCCTTTTCCTCCTATTTCTCCGACAAAATCCAAACTCTGCGCAACACACTCGACACTCTGCCTTCTTCGCCTTGCCTCCCTGACACCCCCTTTTCCGGCACTCCCCTCTCGTCCTTCCGCCCCGTCTCTCAGGATGAAGTCCTCAAGACCATAAAGTCCATGCCTTTCAAAACCTGCGAACTAGACCCCCTCCCAGCTTCCCTCTACCAGGACGGCCTCCCAAAACTTTTGCCCTTCATTACGGACATCATCAACACATCTCTAGAAAATGGCTCCGTCCCCGATATCTTCAAGTCCGCCATCGTCCGTCCTCTCCTCAAAAAACACAACCTCGACCCAAACGAACTCAAGAACTACCGCCCAGTCTCCAATCTCTCTTTCCTGTCCTAGCTTCTTGAGAAGGTCGTCCTCAACCAACTCAACCTCCACCTCGCCGACAACAACCTCCTCAGTCCCTTCCAGTCTGCCTATCGCAAACATCACAGCACTGAAACTGCCCTTCTACATATCCTAAACGACCTGCTTCTCTCCACTGACTCGGGCAACATCTCCCTTCTTACGCTACTCGATCTCTCTGCCGCCTTCGACACCATAGACCACTCTATCCTCCTCCACCGCCTCCACCACTCCTTTGGCATCACTGACTCTGCTCACTCCTGGTTTCTCTCCTACCTCTCCGACAGACAGCAGTCCGTCACCATCGACGGCGTCTCCTCCAACCCAGTCAGGCTCTCCTGCGGCGTTCCTCAGGGGTCCGTCCTGGGCCCGGTCCTTTTTACACTCTACATCTCCCTACTGTCCAACATCATCCAGTCTCACCACATACACCACCACCTCTACGCTGACGACTCACAACTACTAGACAAAGACAAACTCGACAACACTCAGACACTACTGACTCGCACGGCTGACTGCTATGAGGACGTGAAAAACTGGATGACAGCAAACAAGCTCAAACTGAACGACGACAAAACGGAAGCCATGCTGGTAGGCACTCGCCAGAAACTTTCCCAGCTCTCTCCCTCTCTCCACCTTCAACTCGACAGCACCCCCATCTCCCTCTCTGACTCGGTCAAGAACCTTGGCGTTATCCTCGATTCCTCTCTTTCCATGACCAGCTTCGTTTCCGCCACGGCCCAGGCATGTTATTTCCACCTCCGCCGCATCAGTCAGATCAGAAAATACCTCACTACCGAAGCTGCCACCAAACTCGCTGTCTCTCTCATCTTATCTCGCATCGACTACTGCAACTCTCTCCTTTCTGGCCTTCCTCACTCCACCACTCTCACTCTCCAGCGCGTCCAGAACAATGCTGCCCGCCTCGTCCTCAGAAAGAAAAAATCCGACCACATCACTCCCCTGCTCAAGCTCCTTCACTGGCTCCCCATCCCCCAACGCATCCAATACAAGATTCTGTCTCTCTGCTACAAATCCCTGAACAACTACGCTCCTGCGTATCTCTCCAACTTACTTCACCCCTACACTCCTCCCCCCTCCCTCCGCTCCGCCTCTGACCCTCTCCGCCTCCTCATCCCCCGCACCAAACTCAGCACTTTCGGCCCCCGCTCTTTCTCAGTATACGGTCCAACCACCTGGAACACTCTCCCACTCTCTCTCCGTCAGAAACACTCGCTCTCCTCCTTCCAGTCTGCCCTCAAAACTCATCTCTTTCAACAGTTCTAGCACTATATCACCACACTCCCCAGCCCAAGCTGACCATCCTAATGTATCTTCACTATTTGTGTTACGTGAGTCATTGTCTAAAGCGTGCGCATGCGTGTGCGAGTTGTGAGTGCGCGCTTAGAGTTATAATTATTATAAGATAAGCGCATTATAAATACCGTAATTATTATTATTACATCCTGCAGGAATCATCGCGACAAAATCTGCTACCGACAGCGGCAAACTTTTAAAAACAAATAACTGTAAACATGCCTTAGTTCATGTCACTGTTAGCTAGTCTGTGACTTTGGACTTTACGGATTTAACCCCTTTACTGCCTGTGGGCATAGCCTGTGTTTTTGAAAGCATTCTACGTTTATCGTCAAAGATCGCCTTTCTTTTCCCCAGTCAAATCTACTCCGACAGGTATGACTCAACTGTCCAGAGCGCAAAGATCCCCAGCCGTCCATGGTGTCAGCAAGAGGTGTAGATCCTCATAAGCCCCCGCGACTGCGGGGACTCATGAGGATCTATACTCTTTGCAATGAGGTCGTCTTCACCTTTTCTGAAGTAGCCGCTAAAACGTGCGATATCATCTAAGAATAACGTGAATCAAGGTGTGTGCTCCAAATCTCCAAATCTTGCCCAGAAGTCCAGGATTTCAATATGGGCGATTTATCGGAGCAAATTGTGCAGCTAAATGAAACGCGTCCCGTTCTGCATGATTTGTTGTGCGCTGATCTGTGATTTTGGACTTCACGGCTGAAATATCACAAGATCTAAAATCACAGACATTCACAAGGCTTAATCCATAAGGCCAAAAAATCACAGCGCAGCATATATACAACTGAACATACATAAAAACAAAGAAGTACCCAACGGAGAGATTAGCCTGTTTGTTTGTCTATTTCGACAAAGGGTATTTACCCGAAATATTAATGAATTGTGTTGTACCCGTCTTTTCTAAGCGTGTTTCTTTCTCCGTTGGGTACTTCTTTGTATTTTATACGCTTGGACTTTTTTGATCTGGATTACATAAAAACAGTTATTTACAAAAAATGAAAGCGATCTATTCCAGCCAGTAAAAGGGTTAATAGATCGAAATATCTCCTTTAACTCATTCTACCCCAACACCGAAATCCCCAAATTTTGCCATTGTTTTCTGAAGACTGCACTCTAGTGCAAGACACAGATCGACCATGATAGTTCAAGGGTGTCCAGAATAGCTTGGCGCCCATAGGCGCCAAGCTATTCAGGCATCACCCTTGAACTATCATGGTCGATCCTTATTTTGCTGTGGTTTGTCTGGGGTAGAATGAGTTAAACATGTCATTAGTATGTCTTGCAATAATCCTGGACAAAACGGCTAACTTAAATTATGAATTTTAGTCTGATGGGAAAAACCGCACCCAACGCCATACTGGAATTATGAAGTTCAGATGTCGTACAACGAAAGACCCCTTTTGCTCTACTTCCTGTTTGCATGGACAAAGGAGAGTTCCTTCCGCTAAGCTCATAAGTTATATCGTCTAATTTTAGAATCAAAGCCCGCCATGGAACATTTCGCTTAAAATATGCGCGTTCAAAATGCTGGTTAGCCTTTCAGCCCAATGGCCGCATTTTCCAAATTGTGGAGGTGTCATCTAATGGCTGTGTACCAGCTGCAGGAGATGGCTCGACCTCACCATGACCATTTAAGGGTAGTGCCAGATTAGCTTGACGCTATCAGGCGCCAAGCTATTCTGGCACGACCCTTGAATTCTCATTGTCAATCCATCTCCTGTTGTAGGACGTTGGGGTTAAATGGGTTAACCTGACTTCAAAGTTGACTTCTTCGCAATACTTTCATCCTCACGTACAAAGGATGATAACAATTTGTTGTACTGAGCAAAAATTTCATGCCCTGACCGTGCGAGGAATTTAACTGCTAACCTAAATGCGTGTGCTATCAGTTGGGTCTGTGAATTTCAACCGTAAGGCGTAGAGCGGCATAAAATCCCACAATCCCGGACCAGTGCACATGTGTGGGACACATCCGCCAGTTTAATTTTTAAGAAGCAAAATGCGGACTTTGTAAAACAAATGAACGAGACAAAGGCTAATTCAGTTTCAATATATTCGTCGGCATTCTCAGTTCATGCATAATGGGGATGCGCTGGGAGATGGCGTATGGCAATGACCGGGTAGCCAAAGAACTAAGTCTAGCCGGTGCAGACCGGTTTAATCTTAATGTGCTGGTCTGTGATTTGGACCTTACGACCGCAAAGTCCAAAATCACAGACCAGCACACGTTTTGGCGACTCTCTCTCTCTCTCTCTCTCTCTCTCTCTCTCTCTCTCTCTCTCTCTCTGTATATGTGCTACTGTGTCTGTGTGTGACATTTTTAAAGGTGTGCGAACCTTTGGGACAGAAAAAGGTGACGCCGCCTAGTACAGCGTTGGTTCTTCTGTTTGCCTCGAGCAGTGATAACAGCATTGGCCAGCATGGCTGTAAGTACGCCTGGAATTTTTATTTAATGCCATAAAATAGCATTTTAAGAACAGTTTTATTTATTTATGTATTTATTTATTTATTTATTCATTTGTTGTTGTTCTTGTTATCATTATTTTCATATCATTATTATTGCTATTATATTATTATTATTATTATTATTGAAAAAAATTGAGGCTTGGAATGTTGAATGTGGTCGCAGGCGTAAAAAGGACAAAATGCTGTTTGGTCAGAATCAAACACACATTTAATATAACATCTTTGACACAATGCATCGATTCATCTGCATCTGGTGCTATTGTAATGTCTACAGCAAACAGTCTTAATATATATGAAAAAATCTATTTATAGTGTTTTCTTTTCAAGTAGCAATACCTTTTGTGTAAAGTTATCGCAACTAAAATAGATGTACACAAGTAAAACAGATTACCCATTTAACCCCAAGACAACATTTCCCACATTTTGGAGGTGCTAATTAAGGACTATGTGCCCGTTGAAGGAGATAGATCGACCACGATAATTCAAGGGTTGAGCCAGATGAGCTTGGCGTCTGAAGACGCCAAGCTCATCTGGAACAACCCTTGAATTATCATGGTCAGAATCCATCTCCTGCTGTAGGATGTTGGGGCTAAATGGGTTAAACAAATCATAACCTGCGGTATCTGTGACAGTTCATGGCAATTGATAACTATTTACATTTGACTTAAGATCACTTTTCCTGGCAGTGAAGGGGTTAAAAAATGTACCTTTAACCCTCGCCCCTTCCCCCAAAACAAACAAACAAACAACAAACAAAAAACAACAACAACACAAAAACCCAAACAACAACAAACAAACAAAAATACAAACCAAATACACAACAATACCAGAAAACAAAACAAAAAAAATAAATAAAGTGCAAAATGGATTGGTGCTGAAATCAAACAGCACGTATTTTTCCGTATGCAATTTTTTCTTTTTACTTTTTACGTCATTTTCCTTTCTACGTTTAAAAATATAGAGGATTTTCTTTTTGTTTTTGTTTGAACTATTTTTACGTAAACAAAAACCAACAACAAAAAGCATATAATCCTCACCCCTTGTTGTTAATTAAATGTATTCGACAACATACCAGGTCAAAATTTAAACATGACCTGTTCACACTCATCCAAAGTTAAGGTCGTCACAGCGCTGAAATGGGACGTGTTTGTGCCTTGATAAGCTTCTAGCCTCTCTCGCTCCCAGGGCTAACAGTGTGAGATGGATCGACGGTGAGAGCTCAAGTGTTTTGCATGATTACCCTGGCGCTTTGAGAGGTGCCAAGCTAATCAGGACGTACCATTGATCTATGTCGCGGAAGAAGCACTAGCCTCAACTCGTACTTAACTTTCAGGGTGAAAATCTAAAAGTGAGCCCGTGGCTCTAACAGTGAAAGGGTCAGTTTACATGTGTCTTGACGGATTTGTAGGACGGGATAAAATTGGGGTCAGATGGTGGCCAGCAGAGGCCGACATTTTCAGCGGTGTCAAGTGGTCTGTGATATTGGACTGGACTGTATGTGTGTGTGTGTGTGTGTGTGTGTGTGTGTGTGTGTGTGTGTGTGTGTGTGTGTGTGTGTGTGTGTGTGTGTGTGTGTGTGAAATGAAACTTTATTTCTCAAGGATAAATGATTAGGTACACAGACCTTTTTTCAATCATGTCCTTGCACACGCACTCACACAACAATTTTGCGCGCGTGACTAAAACTAATAAAATTGGAAAGGCAAAAAAAAAAAAAAATAATAATAATAATAATAATAATAATTACGGTATTTATAATGCGCTTATCTTATAATAATTATAACTCAAAACGTGAGCATAAAAAAACCAAACAAACAAACAAAAAAAAATAGTTAGCAGTCACTCACTCTCTCTCCCTCTCTCTCTCTCTCTCTCTCTCACACACACACACACACACACACACACACACACACACACACACACACACACACACACACACACACACACACACAAACACACGCACGCAGGCACGCACGCACGCACGCACGCACACACACACACACACACACACACACACACACACACACACACACACACACACACACACACACACACACACACACACACACTAAGAACCTGATTAAACATGAACGTTAGAAACTTAGTTTGAACAGCAACAGCAAACTCGACAATACAACTCAATGCGCTCGAGTAACGCCGACACAACTATGGGCTTAAGTTTCTTTCAGCTGCCGAAATAAGCGGGCCCTAAATGTGGACAAAGAAGGAGCCCCAGTAATGTCGATAGGCAACAAATTCCATAGTTTGGCTCCTGAGTAAGACAAACTAGTTTTGAATATATCGAGGCGCGGCCTCGTCGTTTTATAAGGCGTATAAGCAGGGCTAAATAGATCTGTTAGATAACTAGGCGTTTTAGAGTGGTAGATTTTAAACATAAGTACGCCTTTATTGTACATAAGTAACTTACGCAGAGGCAGCATGTCGAGGGCTTTGAGTCGGTCGTCGGTGCTTTCTTTAATATCCGTGTGGATTAATTTGGCTGCCCTACGATGACGAGCATTAAGCCTTTTTATGCACGCATCGCTACATCCATCCCAAACTGTAGAAGCATAATCTATATGGGATTGAATATGTGCGTTATAAAATATTTTCCTTGTCGGTGTATCTGTAAAATAACGCAGTTTTGAAAGAAGATATAAATTCCTGGACACTGTTTGACATACGCTGCTGACATGCGCGTGCCATGTGAGTTGGTCGTCGATAATGACGCCTAACAAGCGAGAGAGAGAGAGAGAGAGAGAGAGAGAGAGAGAGAGAGAGAGAGAGAGAGAGAGAGAGAGAGAGAGAGAGAGAGAGAGAGAGAGAGAGAGAGAGAGAGAGAGAGAGAGAGAGAGAGAGAGAGAGAGAGAGAGAGAGAGAGAGGTCCAAATGTGTGCTGGTCTGTTTTGCGGCGCTAAAGTTAAAGAAGTCAGTACAATCATCAAAGAAGATGAGGAAACACATCTGAATGACGGATTAAAAACAACAACAACAACCAAACAACCAGATAAACAAACAAACAAACAAAAAAAGAACCAGAGAAAGAAAGACACAAAGAAAGAACGAAACAGACAAACAAACAAAGAAATAAAACAATAACAACAAAAAACAAAACAAAACAAAAACACAAAAACATCAAACTACGTGTTTGACATTTTAGAATATAGGGCGAGGTGTTAACCTATTAAGCCCTGACGCACTACAGCAGCAGATGGCTTGACCATGATAATTCAAGGGTAGTGCCAGATTAGTTTGGCGCCTGTCGGCGCCAAGCTAATCCGGCACTACCCTTGAATTATCATGGTCAAGCCATCTCCTGCAACAGGTGCATAGTCGTTAGATGACGCCTCCAAAATTTGGGAAATACGTGCGTCGAGCTGAATGAGCTAAGCATAATTTGTAAATATCGTCAAACTTTCCCAATGGAATTTGTGTGACTGGAAACAGGTAATAAAATCGTCTTTTTTTCCCCAAAGACATTAACGAATGGAAACTCTTCATTTCTACATTTTTGCTGCTCATACATTGTTACAGGCTCTATAGAGCCACCGTTAGAGAGTTTATAACTCATTTGATTTTTTCTTTAGGGTGAGAGAACGCAATGGGGGAGACAGCTGGAGTTTGTACTGACCCTGATTGGCTATGCTGTGGGACTGGGCAATGTGTGGAGATTCCCTTATCTTTGCTACAGGAACGGCGGAGGTCATTATGTACATCGCACACGGAATTCGAAACAGACAAAACGAATATTTACAAATGTGGCAGATAACGCACGATTTAGTAATGTTGAGTGAATTAACCACTTTTCTGCTAGTGAACGCATAATGTATTTTCCGATATCTCAATTTATAATGCAACGCTAGAGAAGCCCAGATCAGTATCCAATAACCAAGGATACAAAGTAGTGTCAGCAAGAGGCATGGATCCTCATGAGCTCGTGCAACTGCGCGGGCTCATGAGGATCTGTGTCTTTTGTAGTTGTTTGGCCTTCATGTTTCCTTGTCAGTGAAGGGGTTACCTCATTCGAAAACTGCCGTATCGGCCCTGCAGATTTCTTTTTCCTGTCCCATTTGATGTATCGATCACGATAGCCTTTCTCTTTCTATGGCTGTGCATTTTAAAGACGTATTTGCACAATTGTGTTTCTGTCGCAGGCGCCTTTCTCATCCCGTACACCATCTCTCTAATATGTATGGGAATCCCGCTCTTCGCGCTGGAGGTTTCCTTCGGCCAATTTGCCGGGCAGGGACCCATGACTGTCTGGAACATCAACCCTGCGGCGAAGGGTATAGTATCTCTCACGTACATGATGCGAGATGTGGCTACTTAACCCCATTGCGTGTCGGTAGCGGTTCCAATCGTGGCGATTCCTGACGGAATCATCGCGAATAAAACCGCTACCGACACGCAACGGAATAAATCCATTTTTAAAAACAAGACAGTGAGGACCACGCAAGTACAAAAGACACGAGCTTGCAATTTCTTATTCATAGGAATAATAAAAAAAAAATCGTACAGGGAAGATATACTAAAATATAGATAGAGCTATATGTACGACTGTAGTGACTGCAGCAATGGATCGCGAGCGAAAAGTGCCTATATACTAATGAGACTATCTTTGGACTGATTCTCAAGTAGGAAAAACTCTAATACAACAATGTTGCTCATGTCATGTCCATAGTTACAGCTTCAGCAGTTTTTCTTATTATAATAATCAAAAACTTCTGAAACTATAACTATGAAAATGTTATGACCAACATTATCATAAATGATAATTAACCTCTTCAGTGCCAGTGGACTCAGAATGTGATGCCGAAATCTTCTTCGATTAAACGCTAAACAATCCTACTCGTCCAAAGAACGTAGATTCAAAGTGGTGTCAGCAAGAGGCATAGATGCTCATGAGCCCCCGCAACTGCGGGGGCTCATGGGGATCTATGTCTCTTGCAGTTGGATTCCGTCCACTTTCTCCTCAGTGAAGGGTTACTATTTACTATTTTTTATTTATTTTAGAAGTATTCTTTTTTCTTTCTGATTTAAACCAGGCCTGGGTATGTGCGTTCTCTCGGTGTCATTCATCGTGATGATCTACTACGGCGTGGTGATCGCGTGGGCACTCCGCTTTCTGATCGCGTCCTTCACCAGCCACCTGCCCTGGAACGACTGTACGTCCTGTGACTGCCTGCTCTACCAGCTCAACACCACAGACTTAGATGTGGGCCAGTACATGCAGAACAACAGTCTCGGACTCAACTGCTGTGAGTTTCTTGTGTGTGTGTGTGTGTGTGTGTGTGTGTGTGTGTGTGTGTGTGTGTGTGTATGTGTGTGTGTCTGTGTGTGTGTGTGTGTGTGTGTGTGTGTGTGTGTGTGTGTGTGTGTGTGTGTGTGTGTGTGTGTGTGTAGTATTATTGTAAAGTGCCCACCACAGTCACGAAGGCTTTCACGACGTTCACTTCTCAACTATATCCTCTTTCACAGCCAATGGACGCAGACTGTGTGTCTGCAGCCTTCGTTTATTCAACGCCAAAGAGCACGAGGTTTCAAAGTAGTGTCAGCAATAGGCATCGATCCTTATGAGCCCCCGAAAATGCGGTGGCTCATGAGGATCAATGTCTCTTGCAATTGGATCGTGTTCCCTTTTTCTCGTCAGTCAAGGGGCTTTTAGCCCATTCAGCCCTGACGCACTACAGCAGGAGATGGGTCGACCATGATAATTCAAGGGTAGTGCCAGATTAGCTTGGCGCCTGTCGGCGCCAAGTTAATCTGGCACTGCCCTTGAATTATCATGGTCGATCCATCTCCTGCAACTGGTGCATAGTCGTTATATGACGCCTCCAAAATTTGGCAAATACGGCCGTCGGGCTGAATGAAATAAAGATGTTTCACGCTTGTGGGTAGCAATAGACTTGAGGGCACACACACTATATGACTATATTTATACAGTGTTTATTTTCACTTTCAGCAAATGTTGCTATGTCACCGGATCCCCTTTCTCCGAGCGAAGTCTACTTCACGTAAGTACGAACGACGAACGATACTGCACATCAAGATCAAATTAACATTGCGTCCAAATACTGAATAAGAAAAACAAATTTTGTCAGTTAAACCAATACAGAATAAAAGTAGTAAGGAGACCAGCTCCAGGCAGTAAAAGGTTCATAGATCGCAAGGTCTCCTTTATAAATGTTCTTAGTCTGTCTTGCAATAATGCTGGACTAAAGGGATAGCTTTAATTATGAAGTTCAAATATCGTAGTATAAAAGACCTTTTTACTCTTCTTCTCCTTTGTACGCAGTAGAGTTCCTTCCGTTACCCTCAACAGGCCGCGGAAAACATCACGCACATTTATTGTGAAAAGAAGGGTATAAAAGTCGTAGTTGAGGCAAGACAACATTGTGAACCCGTTTAGCAATCAAAGCCCGCCATGGAGCAGATCACTTTTATATATAAGAGTAATTAATTATAGAATGAATTCTTTTGCATTTGCTCATTCTTCTCTTCACGTGCTATACAATGAAATTCATCGACCTGGTGATTCTTTTGGTGTGCTGGTCTGTGATTTTGGACCGTACAGCCGTAAGGTCCAAAATCACAGACCAGCACACAGACGAGAACATCCGTTTTAAGGAATCGTATCCTGGGCCGAACAAAGAGCATTGACGAGACGGGCGATCTCCAGTGGGAGCTTCTGCTGACCAACCTCCTGGCAAACGTCATCGTCTTCCTTGTTCTGGTCAAAGGCATCAGCTCCCTGGGAAAGGTGCGTCTTCACTGACAAAATCTTTGCGCCCTTGGCTGCTACTGACGATATCGTTCGGCGGAAAAGACGCGTTACCACGTTACCACGTTACCACGCGTCTTTCCCGCCGAACGATATCGTCAGTAGCAGTCAAAGGGTTAAATCTCATGGGGTGTGTCCACTGCGTCCACTCTGCAAACAGTTCTTGAAGAAGGCCTTTTACTGTGATAGTTCAGTGAAAGTAAATGGCCTGAAAATAATGGTTTAATGTTGGCGCTGTCTAAAATGTCTTGGCGTATGGAAGAGTTGCACAGATCCTCGTGAGGTTCTGAAGAATTATAATTTAAAGCTTTGTGAAGTTGGTATACGTCATTTCTGGTGCTTTTTCGTCAGCATGCGAGTTGGGTTCAGCTCGTGGTACTGTGTGCCGATTGAATGGATTGAGTAAAGCGCGTATATAATAACCGGTATTATTGTTGTTATATTATTATGTACCCACTCCATAAAGCTTGTCCGTCTTTGACACATGTATTGATATCTTGTATAATAAACAAATTAATATTCATGAACTTGCTTGATATACTTTCCTTCGCAAAATCCCGTGCGCGCCAAGAAGACTCGATCTTGATGATACTTACATTTTTCAACACGGAAACTGAAACATTTTCATACTGCAAAATTAACAAGCTCCGTATGCGTAGTAGTAATTAAATACTTCTTGGTGTGTACGGACGCTCGAAATTTATATCCTATACACACATACAAACGGAGAACAGAAGCCAGTCGCTGCACTGACCAGTGAAATTGACGAGATGTCAGCTGGCGATATCGACAACCTGAGAAAAAACCTAAATAAACAAACCTGCTAACATTTTCCGCAATTATGCATGATCTGTTTACAAGCAGAATTTTTTTTTTGTTTTCTTGGCTTGACTTCGCGAACGAAGATTCTATAGGGCTTGCCCACGTCGTCTGCAGGCATTTTCGTGTCCTAAAGCCTGCGCGGTGGAGCTTTTTGGTGGAGTGCAGTGTGCGCAGTACTGGCCCCACCCTTTAAACCCTTGGTTCGTTTGCCATGGCCTAGCAAGCTGGGACGGTGGCATCGAGGTCCTCGGGTCGTAGGTTTTATATCAGACTGTCCTTGTCTTAGTCTCTGGCTCAAACGCCTTCCCCGGAGACACGGGGGCTTTGATGTCAGGGGTTTCCTCCCTTAGCCTTTCCGGAGCCAAGCGGCCAGGCCTGCAAGGCAGCAGGGGACTCGTGGGGGCCGGGGTCGTCTATGTCCCGTGCAGATGTGAACATCTGCCCACTGCCCAGAAGCAGAATTTACTCAGTAACGTAATGTCTTAATAGTCAGACGAAATCTACTCGCTGAGTCGACGGCCGTATGCAGTCGTCTGCCATTCATGCGTTTTGTCTGAACACCGCAATCAGCCGCAAAATGAAAGACGCGAGGCACAGTTTTGTTTTGGACTGGGTACATAAATTATATTGAACAACATTTTGCTTGATATAGTGCTGATAACCGACAGATGTGATTACTTGATCCAAATCAAAATGTCTTCGTCTTACGACTCGGACATTTTGATTCGGGTCTCGTAATCACATCTGCTTGTTATCGGCACTATATCAAGAAAAATGTTCCCCAATATAACAACAACAACAATAATAATAATGTTGTTGGTGTTGTTGATTTTTTTTGGTATTATTATTATCATTATTGTTATTGCTGTTTGCATTTATTAATGATCTGCAGGTGGCCTACTTCACGGCTATTTTCCCCTATGTGCTGCTGACTATCCTGCTGGTGAGGGGCACGTTACTGGAAGGGGCCAGTGAGGGAGTCAAGTTCTACCTCACACCGGACTGGAGTCGCTTGAGTGACGCTAATGTACGTAGGACTACTTTAGTGATGTTGATGTAAAAATACATGTCAACCTCAATGTAATGAGGTACTCGGGAGCCATAAAGTCAGATGGCGTTGCGTTATTCCCCGATGGCGTTATTGTTGTGCTTAATTTTTACATGGACATGAAAAAAAGAAAAACTCTCGGTGAGAGAGCAAAACACCCTAGGGCCGACGTCAGCTTACCTAGCCCGCGTACGGCTGTGCGCGGGCCAGCTTAGCCTGACGTCGGCCCGAGGGCCTCATGGAGCCAGAGAGCTGTGCGTGTTGTGTCAGATGCTGCGATATACTGGAGCGCGTAGTACTAAAGCTGATCTGCACAGAAAGCGAGGACAATATTGCCGGCATGCTTCAGTTGAGCGGGATTGAAGGAACTTACGTTGTCAAAGACAGCCACAAACTGTCTGGTGGTGGCTGCCAACTCGAAGAAGTTGGAGAAAAAGAATACATAATCTGTGGTACAGATACATTTCTTTATCCACACTGCCCAAAATGGATAAATGAATCGTCTGTTGTTTTTATAATTTGAAACAAAACATACCTTATACCATATATAAAGCATGTCAGATTAGATAATACATATATGACTATTGTTTTAATTGTGTCAATATTGATTATTTTGATTGATTATTATTTTTTTCTTTCAGGTGTGGAGCGACGCTGCGGTTCAGATCTTCTTTTCTCTCAGTGCCTGTAGCGGAGGTCTGATCGCCATGTCTAGCTACAACAACTTCAATAATAACGCCATCAGGTACAGAAAGGTCATTGGTGGCTTGAAAAAGGTTCTACTGTATTGTGACAATCAGAAGTAACGTGCGTACTAGTATAACTGATTCGGCCTTAATGATAAACATGTACACTGTGACAGGGGATGGGTCTCTGCGTACCTGACTGATGATAAATGTTACATGCAGCCTAAATGTATCATAAAAAATTAACACATGACGTTCCGTTTTGCGATTTTATTTTCTAGTAGGGACATGTGTCTAGATTATATCCTAGGAAAGTTAACCCTTGGCATTTCGATTTCGTGTTTGTTTTGCTCCTTGTAGGGATTCGTTCCTCGTGCCCATCATCAACTGTCTGACCAGTTTCTTCGCCGGCTTTGTCGTGTTTTCCACACTGGGCTACATGGCGCACGTCAAGGGAACCGACGTAGCTTCCGTCACAGCAGGAGGTGTGTACACTCGCACTGTGGTCAGTTTTTACCGCTTCCCTGTCGAGAATATCTGAAGACCACCCAGCTGCAAGAGGTATAGATCCTCATGAGCCCCCGCAGTTGCGGGGGCTCATGAGGATCTATGCCTCTTGCTGAAACTATTTTGTACCCATGTTCCTTTGACGGATGGGGATCTTTGACGTTGAATTTACGATTAAAAAACACTATGTGCGTCCATCGGCAGTGAAGGGAGTTACATGAACTATGAAGATAAAATTGTGTGGTTGGCTGAACTCATCATGTGTATTTTGGTTCACACTTTTGGGCTTTACGTCTTGTAAGCAGCAAGGTCTAAAACCTTAGTTTGCCTTTACTATGCGTACATAATTTTGGGCTTCGTAAAAGATTAATCAATCGAGCTGGTCCAACACCACAAACCGGCAAACATTTTAAACTCCTACCTGCCAGTGGTCACAGATTGTATTTCTGAAATCTTTCAATAGAAAATACCACAGAACGTTCAATGGACATGGATACAAAGTAAAGTCAGCGAGAGGCATAGATCTTCATGAGCCCCCGCGGGGCTCATGAAGATCTACGCCTCTTGCAGTTGGATCGCTATAACATTTTTTCTCGGTAGGGAAGGAGTTAACTTTGTCATTTTCTACATAACATTTCTGAGTTGCTAAACATCGACTGATTTCACAATAAATAAAGAAATACAGCGGAAACTGTGGTTCACAGGCCCAGGGCTGGCGTTTGTGGTATATCCAGAAGCCATATCCCAGATGCCCGTGTCTCCGCTATGGGCCATCCTCTTCTTCTTCATGGTCTCCATCCTTGGCTTCAGTACACAGGTATTCGTATTTGTTAACTCATTCAGGTCACCCCGCATCAATAGCCGACAACGCAATACGACACTTTCACGGCTATTGAAGCGATGCGCCTTGAATGATTAGGCATCATTTAGTTTGTATTGAGAGCGAAACTATTTCATTCGTACGAGTTAAAAGAGTATCTTCGGCATTAACCTCTTTACTGCGAGTGGGCACAGATATTGTTTCTGAAATTCTTGTTAATTCAACGCCAAAGAGTCACAGCTATCCAAGGAAACAGAGAGACCAAGTGGTACAGTATCATCAAGAGACGTAGAGCATCATATGTTCCCACAAATTGCGGTGGCTCAACTCATTCTGCCCGCGACACACCACAACAAGATATGGCTCGACCATGATAGTTCAAAGGTTGTTGGTTCAGAATAGCTTGGCGCCTATAGGCACCAAGCTATTCTGCCACCACCCTTGAACTATCAAGGTCAGTCTGTCTCCTGAATTGTAATGCAGTCCTCAGAGGAGAACTCCAAAATGTGGGTATTTCGTACCTCGGGCTCGACCACGATAGTTCAAAGGTTGTGGCAGAAAAGCTTGGCGCTTGTCGGCGCCAAGCTAATAAATTATGGCACTACCCTTGAATTATCATGGTCGACTCATCTCCTGCAACAGGTGCACAGTCGTTAGATGACGCCTCTAAAATTTGGGAAATACATGCGTCGGGCTGAATGAGTTAAATCTGTCAAAGACTTATGCTTTTAGTTATCTGTTCCTTTGAACAGTATATGCATTTCCATTGTGTGAAATTATACTCGCAGAAGAACAAACCAATCGTTCTTTTGCATAAAAATGAGAAACGTGGATGTACATGGCGCTAGCCAGAGAAATCGATCACATTCCTCGGGATGAGTGGTTTTAAGCGGTGCAGCAGTTGACTTTGTGTGTTTTTGTTTTTTAGGTAGGCCGCCTATACACAGCTAAAGTTTAGTATGCATTCCTTTTTATAAAATCAACTAATTTAATTACTTGGAGTGTGTGAATGGTCATTTACAGTTTTCAGCGGCAGAGACTGTGATGACGTCTATCATTGATCAGTTCCCGCACACGTTCAATACAACATTTCGCACCACCGCCATGCGGGCCTCCATCCTACTGGCCAGCTTCCTGCTCGGCATTCCCATGGTGCTTGGCGTGAGTGTCTTATCTTAGTCAGTCTTGAACTCGGCACTAAGATATACATAAACCATGATAATTCAATGGCGGTGCACACATTTGTATCCCTGATGCACCGCAAAACTAGATATGGATCAACCACAGCAGTCATGCCAGAATAGCTTCCTCATATTCATAGTAAACAAATACGAGAGCTTAAGCTGTCGTCGATGCTACGACGGTATGATTGTCAGCAACATTATCAGCACAACTGTAATACATTTAGCTCTGATACAACACCAAAATAAAATATAAATCGACCATGATAGTTTAATGGCGGCCTGAACTGGTCTAGAAACATAGAGAAACATACAACCTCCCCCTTCCTTAACCAGTCCCCCCCCCCCCCTCTCTTTCTCCGCCCACCGCACCACATGCCGCCCCCATAGCACACACACATTTATAAATCTAGCAAATGTTGCCACGTTACCTAAGAGGCACCTCCTGTGTTTGACCAGAGCGGCCAATACCTGCTGGATCTTATTGATCAGGCTGAACTGGGTTATCCTCTCTTGCTGGTCGGCCTGATAGAGCTCATTATTATCATCGGCCTCTATGGTAAGCAGGGCAATTTTCTATTGAATTAACCCTTTTACGGCCAATGGACGCAAAGTTAATTCCATCGATTCAAGGAACAAAGATATGAATAGGGCCAGCTAGAAGCAAAGAACATCATGAACCACCGCACATTTGGGGGTTCACGAGGTTCTTTGCCTCTTGTAGTTTTGTAGTATTTGCATTTTTAGACAGTGAAGGAGTTAATATGTGTAAATGTGAAAAGTTAGCACAAAATGCTTTAACTCCTTCACTGCCGGAAAATGCCGACCTCACCCATAAAATTCACCTGACTGCAAGAAGGAAACTGCTTCATGAGAATCACGCAGCTGCGAGGGCTCATGAAGATCTATGTCTCTTGCAGTTGGATCTTGCGTAAATTTTTTCCGCAGTCAAGGGGTTAATCATTTCAATACCACGGCCAAAACCACGTTGGACAAATGAGAGAAAGGCATGATGTCACGTGTTTCTGTTACAGGGTACGACAACTTTGCTGAAGACATACGCTGCATGATAGGCCGGTACCCTCCCGTCTACCTCAAGATATGCTGGCGTTTCATATCGCCCATCATACTGACGGTAAGATTACGAGCAGCCAAAATATCATCAACAACGACGGTGCCCCTAAAAGTGCCACGAGTAGTTGTCATTGATCAGCTATGGCCCTTTCAAATTGAAATCCAGAGTAGACGAGTAACCTAAAAAAAATATTTTTTCCGCTTGTTACTTTTACCACTTGACAACTGCTGGCGTAACTATGCGTCTTTTCCGCCCAGCGGTATCATCACTAGCAATCAAGAAGTTAACTCATTCGCGGGGAAGCCGCATCCGGATGCGCGGCATAAGCCGCGCATCCGGCTGCGGCTAGCCGCGAATGAGTTAAAGCGATCCCAAGGATTGATAAAATTCGCCCCAAAAAAGTTCTTAGTGTTCTCTTGCCTCAATTAAGAGTTTTCTACCCTTTCTGCTGAGCACGGGCGCGCCACAAGGTTGTGTGTTGTCGCCTGTACTCTTTTCCATATACACCAACCAGCTCCAGATCAACACAGCCCTACTAAAGCTGATCAAATACGCAGATGACATGGCTCTCGTGGCCAACTTGAAAGACGAGGCCACCTTGTCACAGTATTTTGCAGCCGTCGATGACGATGGTTTGATGACAGCTTTCTACAGCTGAATGTCGGGAAAACTGAAGAGATGGGGCTGGGTTGGGGGGGGGGGGGGGCGGGTGAGGGAGAGTAAGAACTTGTTAAGTAAACCTCTGAAAATCAAAGACCAACAGGTGGGGATGGTTCCCGCCTTTAAGTACCTGGGCACCGTCATTGACAGCAACATAGCATTCACAGCAAATGCGGATTACGTGTACAAGAAAGCCCAGCAAAGACTGTACCTTCTACGTAAACTGAGGAGTTTCAGCGCTTCTCCTGACATCCTGGTGACTGTGTAAAGGTCTAGTAGAGAGTATCCTTGCCTTTAACATTGTCTCGTGGTATGGCCACCTGACTGTTAAGGATAGGTCACGGCTGTCTAAAGTTGTCAACCAAGCTAGCAAAATTGTTGGTGTAAAGCTGCCACATCTGTCGGACCTGTATCACCAGGCTGTCCGGAGGAAAGCTGTAGAGATCACCACAGATCAAACACATCCTCTCCATGGCCAGTTCCAACTGCTGCCCTCGCGACGCCGGTACAAAGTGCCACTGGCGCGAAGGAATGTGTACAAACGATCCTTCGTGCCATCGCCTGTCAGTGTGTTAAACTTTGCTAGCGTTTAAGAGATAGGGCCTGATATTATCTATGCACTGACAAATAAGACTGCGGTTTTATATATTACTTTTTCTTTTATTAATGATTTAAATCCATCGCATTATAGTATGTGTGTGTCTGTGTGTGTGTTTGTGTGTGTGTGTGTGTGTGTGTGTGTGTGTGTGTGTGTGTGTGTGTGTGTGTGTGTGTGTGTGTGTGAGTGAGAGTTAGAGACCAGGGACTGGGACCCTCATGAGCCGCCCTATTAGGGAGGCTGGTGATGGTCCTTTCCCCTGATACAAATCAAAAGTTGTGGTAAGTTGTGATAGCAAGGGATGGTACTGTGATAGAAGGAGTGGTGATAATGTGACTCATCAATAGAATGTGATTCGGCAAGGATTATAGAGTCTAACAGGCGTAGGGAGGGATTTTATTTAAATATGTGTTTAATTTCTTGTTCATGTTTGTGAGCCGAAGACAAATTTCCATTTTATACAAATATATTTAATGGACAATAAAGATTTTTGGAATTTGAATTTGAATTTGAATTCTTTCACAATCCGTTTGAGGAGGCACACTTAACAGAGGTTTTCTACTGTCCCATGTGTTTGACGAACGAACTCTCCTACGTAGCAAGGGAGACAAGGTTAGAAAAGTGTTTCAAAAAGAGTTCAAAACTTGTAATTCTTTTATCTCCTATTGGGATATGAAGGAAATTTATCGATCACAAGTTTGATGCATATTCTCTGATACATAGTGACAAACAATCTTATACACAGTTTGTAGTACACATGTTGGCTACATTTTGCAACATTTACGGAATGCGCCTAGATGTAAGTGGAAGATTGTAGAGAAATCGCGAGTAATCTTTTTTAATGAACATTGATGAATTTTAGTTACGTTTTCTTTTCTGATTGGTTGAGTTGTGTAATTTGTCAGATTGTTCTGGAAATCTGTAATAGTATAAAAGAGGGTGTTAGTAAATATGTGCGTGCATTGTACGGGAGACAGTGTATCAAAACTGCGGATGCATTGTACGAGACAGTGTATGAACGTGTGGATGCATTTGTAGACGCATTGTGCTGAGAGTGCAAATTGAGAATAAAGTACTGTTGGAACTGTTACTCCAGTGTGGTCTACAACCTTGTGCCACGTGTGACGAGTTACATCTGAGTGAAGTTTCTTACAAGAACCCTAAGTGAGTGTGTGTGGTGTGATTGCATCATACTACAACAACGACTACCACGTAACAGTCCATTATTAAACGCATGCCCAGAACATTTTTATCGAAGAAAAGTGCTTATTATTTTTTCCATTGACCGTGTATCCGTTTTGTGCAGGGAGTGATTGTCTTCAAGGCGTACCAGCATACTCCGCAGGAAGTGGAGTGGGCGAACCTGGTATACTGGATGGCAACTCTCTTTCCCTTGTCCATGATACCAGGATGGTGGTTCTACTACACGTGCACGCAGTCCAAGGTGTGTGGTGTGTAACCGCAGAAGAACTACATGTTTGCTCAAAGAAATTTGATCTCAAGGATACATTTCCTAAATTTTGGAAGTGTCGCCTAACGACTATGTACAGTTACAGGAGATGAATCGACCATGATAGGTCAAGGATAGCGCCAGATTAGCTCGGCGCCTGATGGCGCTGGCGCTACCCAGGAACACATCGTAACACCCATCACCTTCAGTGGACGCAAATTTTTACTGAAAAATCTTTGTGAATTCAACGCAAAAAGACCCTAATCTGTCCCAGGAAGATACAAAGTGATGTCAGCAAGAGGCAGAGATCCTCTCGAGCCCCCGCAACTGCTGGGGCTCATGAGGATCTATGCCTCTTGCAGCTGGATTGTCTTGACTTTTCCCTCTACAGTCAAGGAGTTAACGTATTAATGTAGTAATAGATTCCATCTTGCGAGCCTCACTGGCGCTTTTGATTTTTTTGTCTGTTGCAGCTTACGACCTTCACCCCGGAATGGCGCGGGCGGCGAGAGCTGTCCAACAGAGAACAGACGCCGACAGCAATGGTGGACGTGATGGATATCAGCTTGAACGAAAAGGGAACAGGACCCAGTGTCACCACGGCAGCTGATGTCTTCGTCAACCTCAGCTACGTGCATAACGAAGAGGACGTCAATGTTAAGATGTAGACTGGGGCAGAGAGGACAGATGAGCCATAATAGTTCAGTGGTGGTGTTAGAATACTGACTGGGACGCTTGTAGGCGGAACGGATGTCACCGACAAGAATAACTCCTTCGTTCTTAACCCCTTCCCTGCCACTGTACCTACATTTTGTTTCTGAAATCTGTGTTCATTCAAAAAACCCGTAACCGTCCAAGAGAAATTGGTGCAAATTGGTCTTAGCAAGAGGCTTAGATCCTCATGAGCCCCCGCTGTCGCGGGGACTCATGAGGATCTATGTCTCTTGCAGTTGGATCGTGTTCACTTTTTCTCGGCAGTGAAGGGGTTAAAATATTATAGTGACCTGCTTCAGGCAGTAAGAGGTTAATAGACCGCAACATCTCGTTTATAAATGTTCTTAGTGTGTCTTACAGTAACGCTGGACGACAGTTCGATTGTCGCATAAAGAAAGGCTTTTCTGCTCTTCTTTGCGCGCATGAAGAGTTCCTTCCGTTATGCTGAAAAGGCAGTGGAAAACCTCTGGTACATGTTCCTACACACATGGATTGTGAAAAGAATGGAGGATAAAAGTATTAGCTGAGGCAATACAACATCTGACAACCTGTTCTAAGCATTAACCCATTCAGCCTTGACGCACTACAGCAGGAGATTTGTCAACCATGATAATTCAAGGGTAGTGCCAGATTAGTAATCCGGCACTGCCCTTGAATTATCCTGGTCGATCCGTCTCCTGCAACTGGTGTATAGTCATTAGTTGGCGCATCCAAAATTTGGGAAGTACGGGCGTCGGGCTGAACAAGTTAATAGATTCCCCTTGTCGTGTGTGCCATAAGCTATAAGATCGAAGTTTCTAAACCTGGGGGTTGTCAGTTCAAAAATACGTACCAAGTCAGGAGATTGACTGACCATGATAGTTCAGTGGTGGTGCTAGAATAGCCTTGCGCCTTGAAGCACCAAGATATTCTGCCACAACACTTGAATTGGTGTAGCAAATTAGCGCGGAATGTTCTCGTGAATGAGCTCTTGGCGCATTGATTTTTGAACGGCCCTTGAACCGTCACCGCAGATGCATAGTCAGATGTACGTTGTCATACTTTCCGGAGAGTCATACTTTCAAAGAATTATCAAAAGTTGTCAGTGATACAAATACAACCCACTTATTGAATGTCCTTTCCGGCGTAAGAGCAGAGATATAATTTAGACGAAACGTTGGCATCTTCAATAACCCCGAGGTTGCATTTCTCAAATTTGGGAGGTGTCACCTAACAACTACGTACCGGTCGCAAGGAGACGGATCATCCGACCATGATAATTCAATGGTAATGCCAGATTAGCTTAGCGCCTGAAGGCGCCAGCTAATCTGGCACTACCCTTGAATTATCATGATCGATCCATCTCCTGCTGTAGAGCGTCAGGGCTAAATGGGTTTCAGCGTACCTGCAGTTCAGCAAGTATGGTCTGTACATGTATAGTGCGTTTCACTGGTTCTGTGTTGATCCTAGCGTCAACGAGTATTTCACAGAGAACAAATCACAACGCTAAAGCTTCTGTCAGTTTTCCAAAGAGCACAACCGCCTTTTGTATTTGTCCGAGCGTTCACCTCACTTCGTGGCTCGCTGGGTAAATTTGCACGGTGATTTGGGCGGCATCTGGCGATAAATGTCACACTCACGTCTACTTGGAGTCCCACAGATTCCAAGATTTCTCACAAAGCCCCTAGGATTCTTTCAATGTTTCAAGCAAATCCACCATCCCAGTGAGCAATGGCTCTCAGGCCGACGTCAACCATAGCTGGCCCTATCACATTCGTGCGCGGGCCAGCTATGGCTGACGTCGACCCGAGCACCCATTTCCTACGGAAGAGTTTTCACAGGTTGTTTTTACCAATATTCAATGTGATGTCTAAATCTTGTTTTTTTTCAAATATAAACGAAGAAAGTCATATTTTATTGTTGCTTTTTGCTGTTGTTGATATAGTTGTTATGTTTTTATTTGCATCCTTTCATTATTGTCAGTGTGAAATTGCCTTAAGATTACTTTCGTTACTTACACGGCGTTGAACTAAAATGATTTATTAATTCATAAATCGGTGTGTGTGTGTGTGTGTGTGTGTGTGTGTGTGTGTGTGCGTGCGTGCGTGCGTGCGTGAGAGTATGCGTGTGTCTGTGTGTGTGAGGGTGCGTGTGTGCACGTGAGTGCGTGTGTGAGGGTGTGTGTGCACGTGTGAATGTGCATGATGGTGTGTGTGTGTGTGTGTGTGTGTGTGTGTGTGTGTGTGTGTGTGTGTGCGCGCGCGAGCGCGTCCATTTTTAAAGCCTGCTATTGAAGGACTTTAATTCCAGGCGACCTTGGGTTGCGATTATTAATTTTTCGTTACATGACATCGTCGTCAAAGGTGTACTACTTTGGAGGTCTAGGGAAAATACCACCTTCGGCACCATAAACGTGACATAATAGGGTTGATTGTTAGAGTGGTTAGTGAGGAGGCCATAAGGGCTGAGTAGAAAGATCATCGACAGTACCATATAAAACCACCATGCGATTGCCACGGATACTGATGGCTCTTGTTTGCTCACTGTTTCGAGATTACTTTATAGTCCTTTATGTGCTTACACGACCGGGATTTCCAACCCTCATCAGTCCGCCGAACAAACATCTACATGTGGTAATAGATTCTCATGAGCACCTGCGAATGCAGGTGCTCATGAGAATCTATGCCACTTGCAGGCATGGTACTGTGTCATTTACCATAAATCTCTGCGCCTCAGACGGAGGAAAAGAGAGGGGTTGGATAAGCGTGAGCGTTATCAGGTGCACGACCTACCTATCGTCACCCGTATTCCCCGACGACATTGACCTCCTCAGCACTCCAACAGAAATTTAATTAACTCCGAAAATGGTGCTTGGAACCATTGAGAAATGGTTAGAGTTGATTGAGCTGTCAGCAAGGGGCTGTGTGAAAATGCAATACAGTAAAAAAGAAAGAAAGGCACAACTTCCGACCTTCGAGGAAAGTTCGGCTTACAGGTGTTTGGGAAATTAAAAGGTAGCTTTGCCGTCTCTCTGTGTATTTGCAGATTGAAAATTTAGTAGACTGCTTTGTTCTGGTTATTGCAAAGGGAGTTTCCTTGCTTGTTAGCTGAATCCCGAAATTGGTAGTCCTACACATCAGTGGTTTCATGTATGAGTTGTCGTTGGTGGCAACGCTTCGGTGATTCTATGATTAATTTGCAATGTGATTTGTCATAGAGGATAGTTCTACTCGATTTTTTCCCACTCAGTTACACATGGCTGAGGAGGAAAAATGGCCCGAAATTGGAAAGAGAGACATAGACAGACAGACTGACAGACAGACAGGCAGAATATTTGACAATAAAAGAAAAGTAAGCATGAATGAGATCGAAAATGTAAGAAATGAAATTACGTTTTCACGTTAAACCCGGTGTCTAATACATATGCGTTTTTAAAGTCTTTTCTCTTGTTTGTGACAAACGTCACTGGTGGGAAAGTGCAGTCTATGATGGCTACATTTCATGCAGTCTAAGAATACACAGGTGAGTGTAGTCTAGGCTTGTTTCTGTAAGGACTGGCATAGTTGTGTCTTGAAACGTTTATAATGTTCACACTCTGAAAGGGAAGAAGCTCCAGCATTACAACAGAAACGTG
>BTPG01000008.1:48108247-48113247 GCA_036245525.1 Semisulcospira habei
GCTTTTCTCAAAAATGGATTTACCGTCTTTTGCCTTCCTAGTCCACAGCTACTTGTCAAGTACGTGTCAATTACGTGACAGACAGGTTCCCCCAAGGCCCCATATCCCAAATTTTGGAGGTGTCACTTAACGACTAATTTAAGGGTAGTGCCAGATTAGCTTGGCGCCGTCTTGGATTATCATGGTCGATCCATCTCCCGCTGTAGTGATTTGGGGTTAAATGGGTTAACCCTCTTACACATGCATCCACCGGGACTGTGAACTGTACCCGTGTCTACATGATCAAGAGGACGTGTTTTCACAACGAAGGCGGGACTATGATTCTTTTTTTAAGTGAAGCCGTATTTTTCATACTTAGCCTGCTTTTTATTTCTGCTTGTAATGTTTATTTCTCCTTTAAATTAAGTGCAAGTAAAAATTCGTGTTCCTCACTGAATGTGACGAGACGAAAATGAAATTTAAACTTTAAAGTTAGTTTGATCTTGTAGTGCAGTCTCAAAACTTTGCATTTAAGGTGACAAAAATCGATCTATAATCTTTGAAAGCTGCGTATATAATCATGAACAAAGCCCGGCCAAAGAATGACGTAAGAAAACATCTATACAATTTGAACTTGAATTTAGTTTAAACTTGTGCTTTTTCGAAAATTGGTTTTGTAAAGTGCAAAAAATTGACATTTAATCTTTGAAAGCAGCGTTTATATTCGTGATCAAATCACGGACAACGAGTGATATACAAAAGAAGAATAGACAGACAAACCATTTTTTCGATCCATCACTGACACACCTGAACAGAAGCTGGATCGACGTTGATAGTTCAACGGCGTTGCCAAACAGTTTGGCACCTAGCGGCGCCAAGCTGTTTGGCAACACCGTTAAACCATCATGGTCAATCTGTCTCCTGAACTGTTGTAATGTCTCCATAGCTTCAAGTTTAGAAAATTTGGAACTTCGATATCAGAGCTTATTGACATAGATAATCATGTGTTTTAATCAAGTCATGACTAACTCATTAAAATATATCACTTTCTTACAAAGCTGATGTAGGCCTAAATATTTTTGACTAAAGACAGTGTGAGGTTATGGAATTAGATTGACACACACTTCTAAACAGTATATTCATGTAGAAATTTCTTCGTTTGAAACAGTGACTGTTTACGTGTAAGTCTTGTCTCAAAAGTACTAACTGGTAGTGAATTGCCAACGTGCGCAGTAACAGCAAAGCATATAATTATTGGTTTATTTAATAAAGTAAGCAGGTGTAATGAGTAAGACTTGACCGTGTGTCGTGTCGTTATTTGCGTGTGTATGTGTGTGTGTGTGTGTGTGTGTGTGTGTGTGTGTGTGTGTGTGTGTGTTTGTTTGTGTGTGTGTGTATTCCTATGTACCTGTTACAACACGCCAACACTGAGCTTTTGCTAGGCAAACGTGATGTGAGAGCATTTACACTAGTAGCAACCTTGCAACCACCCAACTTCCAACTCTCCCATGTTCCCTCCCCCCGTCCCCCACATACATACTAATTATTTCAGCTTTACCTCATCACCGCCGTGAAAGCAGATTGAGTTTTTGAAATCTTTGTTGATTCAGACCCAGAGGAACATGGATACAAAGACGTGTCAGCGAGAGACATAGATCCTCATGAACCCCCGCATTTGTGGGGGCTCATGAGGATATATGTCTCTTGCAGTAGGATCAACAGTGAAGGGGTTAAAGAGCTAGGGCTTGGAAAACACCTCTTGGCTCTTAAGGTAAAAGACTGTCATGTTTAAGCCTAGAGTCAACCGTTCAGACAGGACTGAAAGGCCAAGTCACCCATGGAGCTTTTGTGGGAAGAAAAACAAGGTAAGAGAAATGTAGAGTTTTCTTTGCTTATAACAAGTTCTGATGTGGGAAAAGTCGGATGTATCCAAAAAAATTTTGAGAGGTGCCGACAGCACTCTTTTTTATGTAAATTACTTCGCTATAACAAACTTTGACTAGTACATGTATAACAACAAAAACAAAAACAAAAAATAGTAGCGAATAAGGCGTATTTTATTACCTATGAAGAAAAACGACGAAAACAACAACAAATAAACAAATACAATTTTGCTAGGAGTTACTTAGCTCAACATTCTCTAGTGCCAAATATTGCTTGGTTTGAGAATAATTTTTCTGTCTAACCTGGTGAAAAGGCACAGCGAACAAAACAGTGTGCACTTGAGACACCTCCATCAAACCTCCATAAAAATGCATTCAGAACTAAACTTAATCACCCCGGGTGGACGTGGTGTAAGCAAACATAGTTATGACAACAAATAATATTTATGTTAACGTTTTTAAGAAGAGGAAAAATAAGTTGTACTCAACCTTGCTATGAGGGAAGTTGACTGTACCAGCGTTTCATTAAAATGACCTAAAATGGATTGCGATAAGGATGTTGCGAATTCGAAATCTCAGTAAACATTTGCAATGTAAAGGCAATGGACAGTAAGTCATTTCTGTTGCAAAGCGAGATTTTAATCGTAACATAATGCAATCTATCTTTCACAAAATCGACTTTCTGGGCATTACAGGGCAGCTTATAAGTTAAAACATACTTAGGCATTCTGCAGTTAACTTAATATGACATCCACAAATGTCACTGCCACACAGTCGCAAAATCTCAAGAGTCAAATGGTTCACATGTTATGATAACCCTGGGCAGAAACCACGGAAGATGGCTCAACTCCAACAGTTCAAGGGTAGTGCCCGATTAGATAAAAAGTATGTCACTTGAGTTCACGCCTTTCTTTTAGCGCCAGACGCGGTGGAAACATTCATCATGACAAGTCAAGGGTAGTGCCAGTTTAGCTTGGCGCCTGAAAAGGCGCCAAGCTTAACTGGTACTACCCTTGACTTGTCATGATGAATATTTCCCCTGCACCTGGTGCTAGACGGAAAAGATGTGAACTTTAGTCTCATACCTTTTATTATCAGTAGGATTCGCACTCAAGTAGCCTCGATGGGGAAAAGCGAGATTTTCGTTGTATTACAATGAAAATCTAGCTTTTCGCAAAAATGGACTTGCTCCGGCTCCTTCCCCACTCCTCCCCTTTTCTTTTGCCCCCACTATCCCTACACCTAGTGCTCTAACTGAGACCAATACACCCTTCCAAGGGCTTCCTATCGGTCTAAACACATCATAGCAGTCAACTTCTACCACCTGCGGTGGGCTTATATATTATATCAGCCCGCTGAGCCAAACCCTTCGTTCCGCCGCTAGATACTTTTATGCTTCTTGCTGATCGAGATGGACTGCGGCTGTTTCGAAAGCTGAAACTTTCAAGCTAAAAAGGGTGTTGTCGAGATGAAAAAGTACGACTGTACTCATTTGAATCAGAAGTTTTGGTGTCCAGCTGTTGCTTCATTTTGATGTTGCTAGGATTGCGTAACTGGCGATGTTTAACCCTCTGGCTGTCGGTAGAGGTTTTGATCGGGATGATTCCCGCAGGAGACACTACAACACCCTGACATCCTGCAGGAATCGTCGAGACAAAATTGGCTACCGACAGCGGCAAACGGTTAAAATCAAATAACTGTAAACATGCCCTAGTTTATGTAACTGTTTGCTAGCCTGTGACTCTGGACAGTGCGGCAATAACCCATTTGCTGCCAGTGGACGCAGCCTGTGTTTTTGAAAGCATTCTACGTTTATCGTCAAAGATCGCCTTTCTGGTCCCCAGTCAAATCTACTCCGACAGGTATTACTCAACTGTCCAGAGCGCAAAGATCCCCAGCCGTCCATGGTGTCAGCAAGAGGTATAGATCCTCATGAGCCCCCGCGACTGCGGGGGCTCATGAGGATCTATACCCCTTGCAGTGAGGTCGTCTTCACCTTTCCTGAAGCAGCCGCTGACGAAACGTGCGATATCATCTAAGAAAAACGTGAATCAAGGTAGGTGCTCCAAACCATTTGCCCAGCAGTCTAGGATTGCAATATGGGCGATTTATCGGAGCAAATTGTGCAGCTATATGAAACGCGTCCCGTTCTCCATGATTCACTTGTTGTGCGCTGATCTGTGACCTTGGACCTCACGGCTGAAATACCACAAGATCTAAAATCACATACATTCACAAGGCTTAAGCCATAAGGTAAAAAAAAAATCACAGAGCAGCATACTTATACAACTGAACATACATAAAAAACAGTTATTTACAAAAATGAAAGCGACCTACTCCGGCCAGTAAAGGGTTAATAGATCGAAATATCTCATTTAAACATGTCATTTGTATGTCTTGCAATAATGCTGGACAAAACGGCTAACTTTAATTATGAATTGAAGTGTGATGGGAAAAACCCACCCAACACCATACTGGAATTATGAAGTTCAGATGTCGTAATAATGCAGACCGGTTTAACCTTAATATGTTGGTCTGTGATTTTGGACCTTACGGCCGTAAGGTTCAAAATCACAGACCAGCACACACGTTTTTGCGACTCTCTCTTTCTCTCTCTCTCTGAATATGTGCGACTGTGTCTGCCTGTGACATTTTTAAAGGTGTGTGAACCTTTGGGACAGTAAAGGTGACGCCGCTTAGTACAGGGTCGGTTCTTCTGTTTGCCTCCAAGCGGTGAAAACAACATTGGCCAGTATGGCTGTAAGTACGCCTAGAATATTTATTTAATGTCGTAAAATAGCATTTTAAGAACAGTCTTATTTATTTATGCATGTATTTATGTATTCTTTATTTGTTTATTCATTTGTTGTTGTTATTATTATTATTATCATTATTACTGCTAGTATATTATTATTATTATTAATATTATTATTGAAAAACATTGAGGTTGGAATGTTGAATGTGGTAGCAGGCGTAAAAAGGACAAAATGCTGTTTGGTCAGAATCAAACACACATTTAATATAACATCTTTGACGCAATGCATTGATTCATCTGCAGCTGGCGTTATTGTAACGTCTACCACAAACAGTCTTAATAAATAATAATGAAAAAATCTATTTAGTGTTTTCTTTGCAAGT
>BTPG01000008.1:48115747-48156075 GCA_036245525.1 Semisulcospira habei
AGAGAGCGCAATGGGGGAGACAACTGGAGTTTCTGCTGACCCTAATTGGCTATGCTGTGGGACTGGGCAATGTGTGGAGATTCCCTTATCTCTGCTACAGGAACGGCGGAGGTGATTGCTCTTACGTGCTTATCAGAGCATTATGTACATCGAACACGGAATTCGAAATAGACAAAACGAATATTTACAAATGTGGCAGATATTACAAGATTTAGTAATGTTGAGTGAATTAACCACTTTACTGCCAGTGAACGCAGGATGTATTTTCCGATATCTGAATCATTAATTCAGCGCTAGAGAAGCCCATGTCACTATCCAATAACCAAGGATACAAAGTAGTGTCAGCAAGAGGCATGGATCCTCATGAGCTCGTGCAACTGCGCGGGCTCATGAGGATCTGTGTCTCTTGCAGTTGCTTGGCTTTCATGTTTCCTTGGCAATGAAGGGGTTATCTCATTCGAGAACTGCCGTATCGGCCCTGCAGATTTCTTTTTCCTGTCCCATTTGATGTATCGATCACGATAACCTTTCTCTTTCTATGGCTGTGCATCTTTAAGACGTATTTGCACAATTTTGTTTCTGTCGCAGGCGCTTTTCTCATCCCGTACACCATCTCTCTCATATTTATGGGAATCCCGCTCTTCGCGCTGGAGGTTTCCTTAGGGCAGTATGCCGCGCAAGGACCCATGACAGTCTGGAACATCAACCCCGCGGCTAAGGGTAAAGTATCTCTCACGCACATGTTGCGAGATGTGGCTACTTAACACTGTTTGCGTGTCGGTAGCGGTTTCAGTTGCGATGATTCCTGACGGAATCACCGCGACTAAAACCTTTACCGACACGCATAAATCCATTTTTAAAAACAAAACAGTGAGGACCAAGGAAGTACAAAAGTCACGAGCTTGCGATTTCTGGAATGATATGACTAAAAAAAAATCGTCCAGGTAAAATATAGTAAAATACAAACAGCGCCACCGTCCACAGATATATGTACGACTATAATGATAAAGCATGCTGTAATGACTGATTACAGCAATGGGCCGCGCGCGAAAAGTGCCTATATACTGATGCGACTGTCTTTGGACTGATTCTGAAGTAGGAAAAACTCTAATACGATAATGTTGCTCATGTCATGTCTATAGTTACATCTGCAGCGGTGTTGCATATTATAATAATCAAAAACTGCTGAACTATAACTATGAAAATGTTATGACCAATATTATCATAAATGATAATCAACCCCTTCACTGCCAGTGGACCCAGAATGTGATTCCGAAGTCTCCTTCGATTAAACCCCAAAGAATACATCTCGTCCAAAGAACGTAGATTCAAAGTTGTGTCAGCTTGAGGCATAGATCCTCACGAGCCCCCCACAACTGCGGGGCTCACGTCGATCTACGTTGTCTCTTGCAGTTGAATTCCAGCCACTTTCTCCGCAGTATCTAGTTTAAAAGCATTTTTTTCTTTCTGATTTAAACCAGGCCTGGGTATGTGCGTCCTGACCGTGGCATTCATCGTGATGATCTACTACGGCGTGGTGATCGCGTGGGCTCTCCGCTTTCTGATCGCGTCCTTCACCAGCCACCTGCCCTGGAACGACTGTACGTCCTGTGACTGCCTGCTCTACCAGCTCAATACCACAGACTTAGATGTGGGCCAGTACATGCAGAACAACAGTCTCGGACTCAACTGCTGTGAGTGACTTGAGTGTGTGTGTGTGTGTGTGTGTGTGTGCGTGCGTGCGTGCGTGTGTGTGTGTGTGTGTGTGTGTGTGTGTGTGTGTGTGTGTGTGTGTGTGTGTGTGTGTGTGTGTGTGTGTGTAGTATTGTTGTAATGTGCCCACCACAATCACGAAGGCCTTCACGAAGTTCCCCTCTCTGCCCTGGGCCCTCTGTCACAGCCAATGGACGCAGACTGTGTGTCTGCAGCCTTCGTTTAACCCATATCATACTGAGGCTAAAAGCTTCAAATTTGTACACTGCCATATGCAAGCTACATTATAGTACTTACAGATAAGGATATAGACCAATGGCTTTAGTTCAAGGGTGATGCCAGAATAGCTTGGCGCCTAAAGGCGCCAAGCTATTCTGGCACTACCCTTGAACTATTTTAGTCACACTTATTTCGCACACTGGTGTATTCCATATGATAAGGGTTAATCAACGCCAAAGAGCCCCAGGTTTCAATGTTGCGTCAGCAAGTGGCATCGATCCTTATGAGCCCCCGAAAATGCGGTGGCTCATGAGGATCAATGTCTTTTGCAATTGGATCGTGTTCTCTTTTTCTCCTCAGTCAATTGGCTTATAAAAATGTTTCACGCTTGTGTGTAGCAATAGACTTGAGGGCACACACACACTATATGACTATATTTATACAGTGTTTATTTTCACTTTCAGCAAATGTTGCTATGTCACCGGATCCCCTTTCTCCGAGCGAAGTCTACTTCACGTAAGTACGAACGATACTGCACATCAAGATCAAATTAACATTGCGTCCAAATGATAAGAAAGACACATTTTGTCAATTAAACCAATACAGAATAAAAGTAGGAAAGAGACCAACTCCAGGTAGTAAAGGGTTCATAGATCGTAATGTCTCCTTTATAAATGTTCTTAGTCTGTCTTACAATAATGCTGGACAAAAGGGACAGCTTTAATTATGAAGTTCAAATGTCGTAATATAAAAGACCTTTTTACTCTTCTTTTCCTTTGTACGCAGGAGAGTTCCTTCCGTTACCCTCAAAAGCCCGCGGAATACCTCACGCACATTTATTGTGAAAAGAAGGGTATGAAATTCGTAGTTGAGCCAAGACAACATTGCGAACCCGTTTAGCAATCAAAGCCCGCCATGGAGCAGATCACTTCTATATGTAAGAGTTATAAATTATAGAAGAAATTCTTTTGCATTTGCTCATTCTTCTCTTCAAGCGCCATACAATGAAATTAATCGACCTGGTGATTCTTTTGGTGTGCTGGTCTGTGATTTTGGACCGTACAGCCGTAAGGTCCAAAATCACAGACCAGCACACACAGGAGAACGTCCGTTTTTAAGGAATCGTATCCTGGGCCGAACAAAGAGCATTGACGAGACGGGCGATCTCCAGTGGGAGCTTCTGCTGACCAACCTCCTGGCAAACGTCATCGTCTTCCTTGTTCTGGTCAAAGGTATCAGCTCCCTAGGAAAGGTGCGTCTTCACTGACAAAATCTTTGCGCCCTTGGCTGCTACTGACGATAACGTTCGGCGGAAAAGACGCGTTACCACGTTACCACGTGACCACGTGACCACGTGACCACGTGACCACGCGTCTTTTCCGCCGAACGATATCGTCATTAGCAGTCAAAGGGTTAAATCTCATGGGGTGTGTCCATTGCGTCCACTCTGCAAACAGTTCTTGAAGAAGTCCTTTTACTGTGATAGTTAAGTGAAAGTAAATGGTCTGAAAATAATGGTTTAATGTTGGCGCTGTCTAGAATGTCTTGGCGTATGGGAGAGTTGCACAGATCTCGTGAGGTTCTGAAGAATAATAATTTAAAGCTTTGTGAAGTTGGTATTCGTCATTTCTGGTGCTTTTTCGTGAACATGCGAGTTGGGTTCAGCTTGCGGTACTCTGAGCCGATTCAAAGGAATGAATAAATCGCATATATAATAACCGGTATTATTGTTGTTATATTTTTATGTACTCACTCCATAAAGTTTGACCTTCTTTGACACATGTATTGATATTATTGTATAACAAACAAATTAATATTCATGAACTTGCTTGATATACTTTCCTTCCTTAAATCTCTTGCGCGCTAAGAAGATTCGATCTTGCATTTTTCAACACGGAAACCGAAACATTTTCATACTGCAACATTAACAAGCTCCGTATGCGTAGTAGTAATGAAATACTTCTTGGTGTGTACGGACGCTCGAAATTTATATCCTATACACACACACGAATGGAGAACAGACGCTAATCGCTGGACTGATTAGTGAAATTGACGAGATGTCAGCTGGCGATATCGACAACCTGAGGAAAAAACAACAACTAAGCAAACACACATGCCGGCATTTTCCGCAATTATGCATAATCTGTTTACAAGTAGAATTTACCCAGTAACGCGCACCAATGTCTTCATGGTCAGACGAAATCTACGCGCTGAGTCGACAGCGATATGCAGTCGTTTGCCATTCAAGCGTTTTGTCTGAACACCGCAATCAGCCGAAAATGAAAGACGCGAGGCACAGTTTTGTTTTGGGCTGGGTACATACATTATATTGAGCAACAGTTTGCTTGATATAGTGCCGATAACGGACAGATGTGATTACTTGATCCGAATCAAAATGTCCTCGACTTACGACAACGGACATTTTGATTCGGGTCTCGTAATCACATCTGCCTGTTATCGGCACTATATCAAGCAAAATGTTCCTCAATATAATAATAATAATATTATTATTATTATTATTATTATTATTGTTGTTGTTGTTGGTGTTGTTGATTTTGTGTATTATTATTACCATTATTGTTATTGCTGTTTGCATTTTATTAATGATCTGCAGGTGGCCTATTTCACAGCTATTTTCCCCTATGTGCTGCTGACTATCCTGCTGGTGAGGGGCACGTTACTGGAAGGAGCCAGTGAGGGAGTCAAGTTCTACCTCACACCGGACTGGAGTCGCTTGAGTGACGCTAACGTACGTAAAGACTACTTTAGTGATGTTGATGTAAAAATACATATCAACCTCAATGTAATGAGGTACTCGAGAGGCATAAAGTCCGACGGCGTCATTCCCCGATCGTGTTATTGTGCTTAATTTTTACATGGACTTGAAAAACTCTCGGTAAGAGAGCAAAAGACTCTCGGGCCGTCATCAGCTTTACCTGGCCCGCGTACGGCTGTACGCGGGCCAGCTAAGGCCTGACGTCGGCCCGAGGGCCTCATGGAGCCAGAGACCGGTGCGTGTTGTGTCAGATACTGCGATATACTGGAGCGCGTAGTACTAAAGCTGATCTACACAGAAAGCAGGACAATATTGCCAGCATGCTTCAATTGAGGACTGAAGGAACTTACGTTGTCCAAGGCAACCACAAACTGTCTGCGTGTGGCTGCCAACTGGAAGAAGATGGAGAAAAAGAATAAGTGGATAAATTATATAAATCGTCTGTTGTTTTTATAATTTAAAACAAAACATACCTCATACTATATACAAATCATGTCAAATTAGATAATACATACATGACTATTGTTTTAATTGTGTCAATATTGATCATTGTGCACTTTTTTTCTTTTAGGTGTGGAGCGACGCTGCGGTTCAGATATTCTTTTCTCTCGGTGCCTGTAGCGGAGGTCTGATCGCCATGGCCAGCTACAACAACTTCAATAATAACGCCATCAGGTACAGAAAGGTCATTGGTGGCTTGAAAAAGGTTTTACTGTATTGTGACAATCAGAAGTAACGTGCGTACAAGTGTAACCGATTCAGCCTTAATGATAAACATGTACACTGCAATAGTGGATGGATCGACTGTGCTGGGATCTTTAGATTCTAGTATTCGGAATTTCGACGTTAGGGCTTAACGCATTCGGAAAAGCGACTTTAAGTCGTGTATCCGGATGTGGCATCTGTCGAATGAGTTAAGTCGTTGTTGGTGAGTCACTCTTTCATATTTTAGAATGTTGTTTATGGCCTCTGCGTACCTGACTGATGATAAATGTTACATGCAGCCTAATTGTATCATAAAAATGTAACCCATGACGTTCCGTTTTGTGATTTTTTTCCTAGTAGGGACACGTTCCTAGATTGTGTCCCAGGAAGCTTTACCCTTGAACTTCGATTTCGTGTTTGTTTTGCTCCTTGTAGGGATTCGTTCCTCGTGCCTATCATCAACTGCCTGACCAGTTTCTTCGCCGGCTTTGTCGTGTTTTCCACACTGGGCTACATGGCGCACGTCAAGGGAACCGACGTAGCTTCCGTCACAGCAGGAGGTGTGTATGTGTACACTCGCACTGTGTTCAGTTCTTACCCCTTCCCTGCCGAGAATATCTGAGAAAACCCAGCTGCAAGAGGTATAGATCCTCATGAGCCCCGTAGTTGCGGGGGCGCATAAGGATCTATGCCTCTTGCTGAAACTACTTTGTATCCATGTTCCTTTGACGCTGGGGATCTTTGAGGTTGAATTTACGATTAAAAAACCCACTATGTGCGTCCTTTGACATTGAATGTGTTTACATGAACAATGAAGATAAAATTGTGTGGTTGGCTGAACTTATCAGTTTGCCTTTACTATGCGTACGTAATTTCGGGCTTCGTAAAAGATTAATCAATCTTGCTGGTCCAACACCACAAACCGGCACACATTTTAAACTCTTACCTGCCAGTGGTCACAGATTGTATTTCTGAAATCTTTCAATAGCAAATACCCCAGAACGTTCAATGGACATGGATACAAAGTAATGTCAGCGAGAGGCATAAATCTTCATGAGACCCCGCCATTGCGGGGGCTCATGAACGGATTTTTCTCGATAGGGAAGGAGTTAACTATTGTGATTTTCTACATAACATTTCTAAGTTACTTAACATCGACTGATTTCACAATAAATGAATACAGCGGAAACTGCGGTTCACAGGTCCAGGGCTGGCGTTTGTGGTGTATCCGGAAGCCATATCGCAGATGCCAGTGTCTCCGCTTTGGGCCATCCTCTTCTTCTTCATGATCTCCATACTGGGCTTCAGCTCACAGGTATCCGTATTTTCTAACTCATTCAAGTCGCCCCGCATCAATAGCCGGCAACGCAATACGACACTTTCATGGCTATTGAAGCAGTGCTCCTTGAATAATTTAATCGTTAGGCATCATTTAGTTTGTATTGAGAGAAACCATTTCATTCGTACTAATTAAAAGAGTATCTACGGCATTAACCTCTTTACTGCGAATGGGCACTGATATTGTTTATGAAATTCTTGTTAATTCAACGCCAAAGAGTCACAGCTATCCAAGGAACGTGGAGACAAAGTGGTACTGCACTATCTTCAAGAGACGTAGATCATCATATGTCATAACAAATTGTGGGGGGCTTAACTCATTCTGCCCGCGACACACAACAGCAAGATATGGCTCGACCATGATAGTTCAAAGGTGGTGGCAGAATAGCTTGGCGCCTATAATCTATTCTGCCACCACCCTTGAACTATCATGGTCAGAATAGGTTGGCGCCTATAGCCACCAATCTATTCTGCCACCACCCTTTAACTATCATGGTCAGTCTGTCTCCTGAATTGTAATGCAGTCCTCAGAGGATAGCTCCAAAATGTGGGTATTTTGTACCTCGGGAATGTGTCTCGCAGTTGGGTCGTGTTCAGTCTTTCTCGAGGAGACAGAGAAGTGGTTAGATATGTCAAAGACTTATGCTTTTAGTTATCTGTACCTTTGATCAGTATCTGCATTCCATTCTGTGAAATTATAATTGCAGAACAAACCAATTGTCATTTTGCATAAAAACGATAAACGTGGATGTACATGGCGCTAGCCAGAGAAATAGATCACATTCCCGAGTTTTTTTTTTTTAAGATGGGTGGTTTTAAGCGGTGCAGCAGTCGACTTTGTGTGTGTGTGGTTTTTTTTTTGGTAGGCCGCCTACACACGGCTTAAGTTCAGTATGCAGTCTTTTCTATATAATCAACTTATTTAACTGCTTGCAGTGTGTCCATGGTCTATTACAGTTTTCAATGGCAGAGACTGTGATGACGTCTATTGTTGATCAGTTCCCGCGCACGTTCAATACAACATTTCGCGCCACCGCCATGCGGGCCTCCATCCTACTGGCCAACTTCTTGCTCGGCATTCCCATGGTGCTTGGCGTGAGTCTTATCCTAGTCAGTCTTGAACTCGGCACTAAGATATACATAACCATGATAATTCAATGGCGGTGCACGCATGGGCATCAAGAGCACACCCATTGTATCCCTGATTCACCGCGAAACTAGATATGGAGCAAACACAATACTTCCACAGTCATGCCCGAAAAGCTTCCTCATAATCATAGTAAACAAAGACGAGAGCTTAAGCTGTCGTCGTTGCTACGTATGATTGTCAGCAAAATTATCAGCACAGCTGTAATCAATTTAGCTCTGATAAAACACTAATAAAATATGGATCGAACATGATAGTTCAATGGCGGCGCCAGAGTAGCTTGTTGCCTATATGTCCTCTTCCCTGAACTGGTCTAGAAACATAGAGAAACATTAAACACCCCCCCCCCTTCCTCAACCAGCCCCCCCCCCCACATTTCCGCCCACCGCACCACATCCCGCCCCCCATAGCCCACACACATTTCTAAATGTAGCAAATGTTGCCACGTTACCTAAGAGGCACTTTGTGTGTTTGACCAGAGCGGCCAATATCTGTTGGACCTGATTGATCAGGCTGAACTGGGTTATCCTCTCTTGCTGGTCGGCCTGATAGAGTTCATCATTATCATCGGCCTCTATGGTAAGCTGGGCATTTTTCTATTGAATTAACTCTTTTACGGCCAGTGGACGCAAAATTAACCCCATCGATTCAAGGATATGAATAAGATTAGAAAGAGGCAAAGAACCTCATGCGCCCCGTCTTGCAGTTTTGTAGTATGTGCATTTTTGGCCAGTGAAGGGGTTAATATGTCAATGTGAAAAGCACAAATGCTTTAACTCCTTCACTGCCGGGAAATGCCGACCTCACCCGTAAAATTCACCCCGTATTCCACCCGATTGCAAGATGGAAACAACTTCATAAGACTCCCGCGACTGAAGATCTATATCTCTTGCTGTTGGATCTTGCGTAAATTTTTTTCGGCAGTCAAGGGGTTAATCATTTCAATACCGAGGCCAAAACCACGTTGGACAAATGAGAGAAAGGTATGATGTCATGTGTTTCTTTTACAGGGTACGACAACTTTGCTGAAGACATACGCTGCATGATAGGCCGGAACCCTCCCGTCTACCTCAAGATATGCTGGCGTTTCATATCGCCCATCCTACTGACGGTAAGATTACGAACAGCCAAAATATCAACAACAACGGTGCCACTAAAAGTGCCACGAGTAGTTGTGATTGATCAGCTATGGCCTTTTCAAATTGAAATCCAGAGTAGACAAGTAACCTAAAAAAAAAAAATGTTTCGCTTATTAATGTCACGACACCCGCTTCCGGGGCGCGAACTATGAGCGCTACCACTCGAGAACAACCAACCCACACTAACACAAACACCAGAGGAACAATTACGACAACATTTATTACATAAAAAACTAACAATAATCCAAAATATCCTCACTCAATCCTAACCACGCACTCACACATCACATTCACACACGTCCAAACTCCCCAACATGAATATTCAACATACACAATACATAATAATACGAAATAACAAACACATTATAAAACAAATATCCTTAATAAAATACAAATGAAAATTGAGAAAAACGAATATAATTCATAAGCTACTTTATCTCCCCGGCGGGAGCACGAACAACAAGTTCAAATTAAATTAATGCTTTCGCTTCCGCAATAAAGACCTACATAGCACATGGATCTTTTAAATAACACAATATTTCAAAATACACAATATCAAATATATAATGAAACAAATATCCTTAATAATACACAAATGAAAGTTGAGCAAACTTAATATAGATCTCAAGTCACTGGACCTTCTCGACGGAAGCACAACCGTCAAGCTCAGCTCAGCTTAACGCTCTTGCTTCCGCTATAAGGTCTTTCGTAGCACATGGCTCCTTTTAAATAATACAATATTTTCAAAATAAATTATTCCTGTCACTGCGACAAAGTTCCTCTCATAATATTGTCACTACGAGGAAATGAAATTAATCTCACAACGTCCTTTACAAGTTTACAAATAGACAAGACTTTACTTAAATAAGTTAGTAAATAATCAAAGGGGCGACCCGACCTGGCTAAACTCAGGGCGAGCCGCGACGCTCGAAACAGCGCTCAGGTACGGCGTCGTAGACCCACGAGGCGGAGCGACACAGCCAGCCTCCACTCTCACAACGAACCACCCAGGCCTTCCGCACAGCACGGCGGCGGACTTAGCCAGTTAGTTCTTTAGATCTTTAGGTTTTTGGATGCACTAAAACAAGGGTGCAAAAATACACATAAGAATAAGTAACAACAAAAGAAAGGTAATCACCTCACCCTTCCCACGACTTTAACTGCCGTTTTCTATATTCCTTCACCTCTCTCCAACACCAATAATAAATGCAAACGCAACAAAATGCATATTTACACATTACCATATAACTCACTTCCAAATTTACACTCCGACGCTAGATACTACCAAATAAATGACATTTCTACATTCTTACACCTACCCCCCCCCCCCACCCCCGATACTCGCTAACCAAACTAATACAAAGAACAAGCAAACACCCCCCCCCCCTCCCCCGGGCAATTGGCCACTAAAGAATTGTTGCGTGTACTCACTGTCATCCGTGAAGACCCCCCAGCTGGGACAAAGACAACACAAGCCAGGGGTAAAGTCGTCGCAGCATTTCTCTCTCTCTTTCCCAGGGCACCGACTCTAGGACGACCAGAGCCGTATTGCAGGACCGTTACAGGGGAACGGCACAACTGCTTGAGGGCTTCAGCTAACATCGAACCACGCCTGAAAGACCTCCCTCGGAGACTGCTGTTTCGTACGCTGTTAGAAAGCAACTGACTTTGTTCGCTGTTGGAAAGCGACTGACCAGGAATTTGGATATCGTACGGTTTAGCATGCGCTCAGTAAATCGTGCGATGGAAATTCACGTGAATCAAGACTGAACAACCCGATCGCGCAAAATGAGCGATCACGTGCGTCACGCCGACATTCGTATTTTCGCATGGCAACAATTCCTCGTGTATAGGCCAAACAATTCACCTATGCTATCCTTATGTCTGGTGACTAACTAATCCCTGTCACCCCTCTAAATTTACCCCCCCCCCCCCCTACAAAAATAGGAAAAACAACCCGTGTCGTGACAATTTCTTTTACAACACGACAACTGCTGATATTACCACTCGGCGGAAAAGACGTGTAACTATGCATCTTTTCCGCCGAGTGGTATCGTCACTAGAAGTTAACTCATTCGCGGATGCGGCTGGAAGCGAATGAGTTAAAGTGATCCCAAGGGTGTTCTCTTGCCTCAACTAAGACTTTTCTACCCTTTCTTTCACAATCCGTTTGAGGAGGCACACTTAACAGACGTTTTCTACTCTCCCATGTGTTTGACGGAAGAACTCTCCTACGTAGCAAGGGAGACAAGGTTAGAAAAGTGTTTCAAAAGTTAAAAACCCCTATTCGGGGTATGAAGGAAATTTATCGATCACAAGTTTGATACATATTCTCTGATACATAGTGACAAATATTCTTATACCTGTTGTTACTAATCTGTAAAAATCAGTTGACAGATAACAGTAAACATGGGAAGGCATCTAAGACTAAACGTGCAAACACAATGTACTTAACGTATGGAGTAGCTTGTACAACTTTAAAACTTTTAACAAACTTTGCGACAGATAACAGTAAACATGGGAAGGCATCTAAGACTAAACGTGCAAACACAATGTACTTAACGTATGGAGTAGCTTGTACAACTTTAAAACTTTTAACAAACTTTGCGACATTCATTTTTCGACATTCAAAATTCATAACGTATTGTCCTTGTTACTTTTGTGGTTGTGTTATTCCTTTTAGGGCATGTTAATCATAGGAAAAGATCCGGTGTTCAGTTGAGTTATTGTAGATAAGAATCACTTACCTATTTATTATGATTCGGGGTTTTTTTTTTGCCTGGAAAATTCGGATCTAGTTTGTTGTGTAGCTAGAATGTTGCATATTTTCTCTACATTGTTGCAGAAGTCCGACCTCGTTTTAAGCTGGAACATTCTAGAAAGGGCGCGTTCGTTCTAGTGACCTCAAACATGACGTCAAAGTTTGTACATGTTGGCTACATTTTGCAACATTTGCGGAATGCGCCTAGACATAAGTGGAAGATTGTAGAGAAATCTCGAGTAATCATTTTAAAAAAAAAATGAACATTAATGAGTTTTGGTTACGTTTTCTTTTCATGATTGGTTGAGATGTGTAATTTGTCGGATTGTTCTGGAAATCTGTAATGGTATAAAAGAGGGTGTTAGTAAATATGTGGGTGCATTGTTTGGGAGACACAGTGTATCAAAACTGCGGATGCATTGTACGAGACAGTGTATGAAAGTGTGGATGCATTTGTGGACGCATCGTGAGAATAACATACTTTTGGAACTGTTACTCCAGTATGGTCTACAACCTTGTGCCACGTGTGACGAGTTGCAGCTGTTTGAAGCTTCTTTACAAGAACCCTAAGTGAGTGTGTGTGGTGTGATTGAATCATACTACGACAACGACTACCACGTAACAGTCCATTATTGTAACGCATGCCCAGAACATTTTTAAAGAAGAAAAGTGTGCTTTTTATTTTTTCCGTTGACTGTGTATCCGTTTTGTGCAGGGAGTGATTGTCTTCAAGGCGTACCAGCATACTCCGCAGGACGTGGAGTGGGCGAACCTGGTATACTGGATGGCAACTCTCTTCCCCTTGTCCATGATACCAGGATGGTGGTTCTATTACACGTGCACGCAGTCCAAGGTGTGTGGTGTGTAACCGCAGAAGAACTACATGTGTGCTCAACAAAAATTCATCTCAAGGAAACATTAATTTCCTAAATTTTGGAAGTGTCGCTAACGACTATGTACAGTTACAAGAGATGGATCGACCAGATAATTCAAGGATAGCGCCAGATTAGCTCGGCGCCTGATGAGCTGGCGCAACCCAGGAACACATCGTAACACCCATCACCTTTAGTGTACGCAAATGTTTACTGAAATCTTTGTGAATTCAACGCCAAAGCACCAAAATCTGTCACATAAGGACACAAAGTGATGTCAGCAAGAGGCAGAGATCCTCTCGAGCCCCCGCAACTGCTGGGGCTCATAAGGATATATGCCTCTTGCAGCTGGATTGTCTTGACGTTTTCTCTACAGTCAAGGAGTTAATTTATTAATGTAGTAATCTTTGCGAGCGTGACTGGCGCTTTTGATGTTTTGTCTGTTGCAGCTGACGACCTTCACCCCGGAATGGCGCGGGCGGCGAGAGCTGTCCAACAGAGAACAGAATCCGACAGCCATGGTGGACGTGATGGATATCAGCTTGAACAAAAAGGGAACAGGACCCAGTGTCACCACGGCAGCTGATGTCTTCGTCAACCACAGCTACGTGCATAACGAAGAGGACGTCAATGTCAAGATGTAGACTGGGTCAGAGAGGACAGATGAGCCATAATAGTTCAGTGGTGGTGTTAAAATAACTCGGGCCCTTTTAGGCGGAACGGATGTCACCAACAAGAATAACTCCTTCGTCCTTAACCCCTTCCCTGCCACTGTACGTACATTTTTGTTTCTGAAATCTGTGTTCATTCCAAAAAGCCGTAACCGTCCAAGAGACATTGGTGCAAATTGGTCTCAGCAGGAGGCTTAGATCCTCATGAGTCCCCGCGACAGCGGGGGCTCATGAGGATCTATGTCTCTTGCAGTTGGATCGTGTTCACTTTTTCTCGGCAGTGAAGGGGTTAAAATATTATAGTGACCTGCTTCAGGCAGTAAGAGGTTAATAGATCGCAACATCTCGTTTATAAATGTTCTTAGTGTGTCTTACAGTAACGCTGGACGACAGTTCGATTGTCGCATAATGAAAGGCTTTTCTGCTCTTCTTTGCGCGCACAGAGAATTCCTTCCGTTATGCTGAAAAGGCAGTGGAAAACCTCAGGTACGTGCTCCTACACACTTGGATTGTGAAAAGAAGGGTAGAAAAAAGTCTCAGCTGAGGCAATACAACATCTGACAACCTGTTCTAAGCATTAACCCATTCAGCCTTGACGCACTACATCAGGAGATGGGTCAACCATGATAATTCAAGGGTAGTGCCAGATTAGCTTGGCGCCTCTCGGCGCCAAGCTAAATCTGGCACTGCCTTTGAATTGTCCTGGTCGATCCGTCTCCTGCAACTGGTGTATAGTCATTAGATGACGCCTCCAAAATTTGGGAAGTACGTGCGTCGGGCTGAACAAGTGAACAGATTCCCCTTGTCGTGTGTGCCATAAGCTAAAAGATCGAAGCTTCTAAACCTGGGTTGTCAGTTCAAAAATACGTACCAAGTCAGGAGATTGACCGACCTTGATAGTTCAGTGGTGGTGCTAGAATAGCCTGGAGCCTTGAAGCACCAAGATATTCTGCCACAACACTTGAATTGTTGTAGCATATTAGTGCGGAATGTTCTCGTGAATGAGCTCTTGGCACATAGACTTTTTAAACGGCCCTTGAACCGTCACCGCAGATGCATAGTCAAATGTACCTTGTCATACTTTCAGAGTCATACTTTCAAAGAATGATCAAAAGTTGTCAATAATACAACTACAACCCACTTATTGAATGTCCTTTCCGGCGTAAAGGCCCCGCCACACATGCCCGATTTTGAGGCCGATTGTCGAGCAGTTTCGAATCGGAGTGTGATCGGACCGGACTACAAAAACGTGTGCACTGCCATACATTCCCCGACTTTTTTTTTAGCCGACCGGTTTGAATCGAAGATCAAGGTCGTACCTGTTCAGCGAAATGGCTGCTAGTTTTGACAGTGATGATGATGTGCTTGCATTATCATCAGTTTTGCATCATATTCGGGAAGAGGCGGGCGAAACATCGGCAACGGAGGTGGTACTGATCTTTCGCCATTTTCAAACTGAAACGACATGCTTTGCGAGACGCGCTCTGATTGGTTGAAGCTTACAACCGGGGCCGATTCGGATCGGAAAAATAGAGCAGGTTCTAGACACCCGATTCCCAGCCGATTGGGATCGGATCGGATATATGGCGTCATCCGATCGCAATCGGATCGGAATCGGCATCAAAATCGGGCACAACCGGCATGTGTGGCGGGGCCTTAAGAGCAGGGATATAATTTAGACGAAACGTTGGCATTCATTAACCCCGAGGTTGCATTTCTCAAATTTGGGAGGTGTCACCTAATACCAGTCGCAAGGCGACGGATCGACCATGATAATTCAATGGTAATGCCAGATTAGCTTGGCGCCTGAAGGAGCCAGCTAATCTGGCACTACCCTTGAATTATCATGGTCGATCCATCTCCTGCTGTAGAGCGTCAGGGCTAAATGGGTTTAAGCGTACCTGCAGTTCAGCGCGTATGGTGTGTACATGTATAGTGCGTTTCACTGGTTCTGTGTTGATCCTAGCGTCAACGAGTATTTCACAGAGAACAAATCACAACACTGTCACTTTTTCAAAGAACACAACCGCCTTTTGTATTTGTCTGAGCGTTCACCTCACTTCGTGGCTCGCTGGGTAAATTTGTACGGTGATTTGGGCGGGATCTGGCGATAAATGTCACACTCACTTCTACTTTGAGCCCCACAGATTCCAAGATTTCTCACAAAGCCCCTAGGATTCTTTCAATGTTTCAAGCAAATCCACCATCCCAGTGGGCAATGGCCCGAGCACCCATTTTCTACGGGAGAGTTTTCACAGGTTGTTTTTACCAATATTCAATATGACGTCTAAATCTTGTTGTTTTTCATTTCAAATATAATCGAATAAAGTCATATTTTATTGTTGCTTGTTGCTGTTGTTGATGTAGTTGATGTTTTTATTTGCATCCTTTCATTACTGTCAGTGTGCAATTGCCTTGAGATTACTTTATTTACTTACACGGTGTTGAACTAAAATGATTTATTAATTCATAAATCGGTGTGTGTGTGTGTGTGTGTGTGTGTGTGTGTGTGTGTGTGTGTGTGTGTGTGTGTGTGTGTGTGTGTGTGTGTGCACAAAACCCCTAAAATGGGCGACTTTCTTTACCATCCTTATGGAAAATGGGTGTGTGTAAAATTCTGGGTGCCCAAGTCAGACACCCAATTTTTCTGAGGTTGTTTCTGCATTGTCTTGCGGTAAACAGTTATAAAAAAATAAAAGAACTCAATTTTTCCCATTTTTGAGTTGTTCACATGATGTTTTGTGTGTGCGACGCACTCGTCCAGTGTGTTGCCACGGAAGCGAGGGTCTGTATTACGTCAACTTTCTTAGTTATAGATCAGCTGGATACTGATTGGTCGACTGCGCAGTAACGTGAACTGAGTTGTTTCCCGTTATCGCCTTGCTGACTCAGCAAAACACCATTGTCTTTCGTCCGGCACCGCTGTTTTGTTAGCAAAGGTAAATGTTATGCAATATTTTTTATTAAAGAGCACGCCAAAGTGTACTTATTCAGCGCAGTTATTTCACCGAGATGCTCCTAATCCGATACAATTGCACAGTCAGCTGATACTGACCCGCTTCGAGAAAAGACGTCTGCAATGCGGTCGGTCGTCTGCTTCTCAGTCTTGATTCCTAAAAGATAATAGAACCCCACGATTTTAACAAAAGCTTTCTTCTTCAATAAAAAGGAATTCGTCCAATAACACCATTACAAGGTCAATCTGTCACGCGATTTTATTGCTTTTTTCTGACATTTATGATTGTGATCGAAAAGTAACTTCACACATGCACTGTGATGCGTAAGAAAACGATGATGCCGCAAATTTCAGTGTGTATTTCAATTCAATCCTCGTACGCAAAACTGTCTCGCGATTCCAGGAACAGACTTCCACGAACAGCCTTTTCGTTGTGCATAGTTGTCGCCTTTTACTGTATTACCAGGTTTTGTTCGTAGGGGGCTGGGTGTACTGCAGTAATTATATGTATATCTGATCCAAAATGTCAAGTTTACATGGTTGCATTTGACATGTTTGCAGCACTGTTTTGGCCACACTCAGGACTTTCTGCACACACCCAGCGCCAGATGGCAGCAGGATGTCCAAAACCATCGGGATCTATGGAAGTTTACAAGCACGCCCCTTCCTGGCACATGACCAAGGCCCATGGCAAAATTAATCAGCTGCCTGAGCAGCAGAAGGATAGTCCATGCAGTATCTCTGCCGGAGAGCATGTGTCTGGTAGGAGGGTGCATAGACGGCACGGAATGCCCCCAATTACAAACTGGTAAGTGATTCTATGATCATCCTCATTTATTGGCTCGCGTGCGAAGCAAAAGTGAGTTTATGTTCTGGGCCACTGGTCGTCCGTCCGTGCGTCGTCTGTGGTAAACTTTAACGGTGGCATTTTCTTGGAGGCTATTCAAGCCACATTCTTCAAGCTTGGCCCAAGGATACTTTGTGGCAAGACCTTTGTAATCATACCAATTTGAGTGACCTCTCACAAAGGGTCACGCAGGGTTGACAGATGTGTGAAAAATGCTTACATTTTCCCAAAACATGGATTTTGCTGCTGCAGAAGCCAGCCCTTGTCACCGAGGTCAGACATATAATTATGTAAATCGGTCATACACGGGATTACTCTTTTTATTCTTCTGCAAGGCCCCTTAAACCCAAATTGGGCTATTTCTGTCCTAATGCAGTTTTTTTTCTTTTTTTCCAGTTGGCAAATGGAGCCTGGGATGGACCTGAGAGTGCAAGCTCATCGCAATACAAGGACAGTAATGACGAGGAGTTTGTTCCTTCCTCGAGCTGACAGGATTCAGACTGTGGGTCGCCATCAATCTCTAGGAACTACGATACAGACAGTATTGTATTGACTATGTTAGATTTCAAAGTGGCAGGTTCAGAGTGGGCAGGTGTCAGTGAAGCAAGTACCAGCAAGGGGCAGTGTGCGGAACCTGGTGAATTAGGGGGTGGCAATGAGAATGTGAATAGGCAAAAGGAACATGACCTTGGGGGTGGGGAAAGAGCGCTTACAGAAGAAACAGGTGTGCACGTGTCATAGAGAGGGAAAGGAAAGTACAAATGGGACAAGAAACATGCGTGCAAATTCTGTAGCAAGCTTGTCTTGAAAATGAGCACGCACTTACAGATGAGGAAGAAGTTGCTTAAATTTTTTAGATGAAAAAAGGGACAAAGCAAAGACGTCAAGCATGGATCAGACTACAAGCATGGATCAGACTACAAGATGAGAGTGACTACATGCATAACGTTGCCGTTTTTTAAATGAAATCAGGATGTTTAATTCCTAAGTATCGCACCAACAGTGGTAACGTGGAAGACCTTCTCACCTGTAGCCATTGCAAAGGGCTCTATCAAAGAAAGCTGATCTCTGTACACTAAAAACATTGCTGTCAGAAACCAGGAGAGTTTCAGTTCGCTAAAAGAGGTGACGCAGCACGACGTGGGAGGCTAATGCTTCCAATACCTTTAGACGTTGACTCTTCCTTCTATCACAAGGTATTAGCCAGACAAAGAGATGATGAGATAAGCCGTCTCATCACAACTGACTCCTTGCTTCTTGAGTATGGAAAGAGATTATTTGACCGCAGGGACATTGAAGAACACACGGCTGGACAAATCAGCACGAGGATGCGGGAGTTAGGGAGACTATTAAAGATTTTCAGAGTGCGGTCAGAAATGAAAATCGCAAGTTTATATGATATGCTGTGATCAATTCAGCTAGCTTTGATCATGTTGTACTGGCTGTAAAAGAGCTAGCAGAAGTTGATGAGGACACACATCAGTTCAAAAAAGGCAATCTCGCAATGCGCATAGGTCATGCCTTGAAAAAATGTTCACAGATCAAACAGTCACAGGCACCCAAACAGCTTCTGAGGCGCAGCAGTTTGACTCTGTCTTTACCGGGGACTGGTATGATTGTGTGTCAGCTACAGCAGCCCAGTCGGTCGGGAAAATGACCATGAACAAACCCAAGCTGATCCCATTATGTGAAGATGTGAGGAAGGTCCAAGAGCTTCTTGAGACAAGGATGGTTTCGGAAGATTGTCCGACAGTGGTTAAAGCAACACTTTGCGCTATATCACTTTTCAACCAAAAACGAGGGGGAGAACTTCAGAGAATGAAGGTATCAGACTTCCAGAATACTAAGATTGGATCGATCACCAATCAAGATATCTTGAAAGATCTCACAGAGGTTGAGAAGAAAATGGTGAATCATTTTCAGCGAGGGAAATCAGAGGCAAGGTTAATAGGAGTGTTCCTATTTTACTGACGAAGAAGATGGTGACAACTGTGGACAGAATCCTTCAAATGAGGCAATCAGTGCCAGCTCTCGCTGGTTCCCAGTACATCTTTTCCACACCTTCTGGTCAGAGGCCATACAGAGGCCATGATGTTCTGAAGGAACACGCTCTACAAGCACAAGTGTATAACCCAGCCATGTTCACATTTACTCAGTTATGGAAGCAGGTTGCAACTTTGGCTCAGTCAATGGCCATCTCAGAGTTGGATCAGGATCAGCTGGCAGATGTCCTTGGTCATGATGTTCGGATACATTGCCATATCTACCGCCAACCTCAAGACGTCCTTCAAAAGGCAAAAGTGGCAAAGATTCTTTTGTCAGTTAACAATTGGATGACATATTTTGAGAGTTGCATTAGAGCTGAGCTGGACGATGAAGAGATTGACTTTGACAATGAAGACACATCAGACACTTGCAGAGAGGTCTCGGGGAAAACAGCACCTGTGAATGAAGCAAGTAGCAAGTCAACAACACAGGAATCAATGAGTGTGACAGAGAAAAGACGCCCAGAGCCTGATGAAAATCTAGATAGTTTTGATGATGACAGTACTGCGTCAGCTCCTTTTCGAAAGAAATCTAGATTTTCAAGGAAACCATGGGGGAAAGCTGAAGAGAAAGCTGTTCAACCTTATTTTCATACACACCTCGTCGTGAACAAACTTCTTGGAAAGGTCGAGATACATCAGGCAATCGCAAAAGAGCGCACACTTAGACATAGGCGCTGGACAAACATTAAGGATTACATCCGCAACAGACGGAAAAAGTTACGAAAGAAATGAATTAAGATTCTCGAGAGAGCACACTCACGGCATTTTTGTTTTCATAAAGATTTATTACAAGAGTGTTATTATTGGGTTGGCTTCATCGTGTATAGCTTGTGTTTATCTGATGGGGACTGTCACGACACGGGTTTTTTTCGTCTATTTTTGTAGGGGAGTAAGTTTGGAGGGGTGACAGGATTTAGTTACTCTAGTTCTTGGCCTGTACACGAGTATTTGCTGCCACGCGAGGATTTGGAGGAACGGCGTGGCGCACGTAATCGCTCGGTCTGAACACGATCAGGTGGTTATTGTTTCACGTGTTTTCACATCACATGATTTAGTGAGCGTTTTTTTCGCTAACCTAACGTTATCCAAATTGTTGAACAGTCGCATTTCCAACAGTGAACAAGTTAGTCGCATTCCAGCTGCGAACGAGACAGTCGTCTTTTCAATGTAGTCTCTGAGGGAGGTTTGTGCGGGCGTGGTTTTCCATTAGCCGCCAGCCTCAAGTAGCCGTGTCATCCCTCTGTGACAGCCCTACGAGACGGCCCTGGTCGAGCGCGGGAGTCGGTGTCCTAATATGAGAAAGAAGAGCTGCGACGACTTTACCCCTGGCTTGTCTTGTCCTTGTTTGTCTTCGTTCTAGCCCGGGCGTCTTCACGGATGGCAGCAAGTACACTCAACAATTCTTTAGTGGCCATTTGCTCGGGGGTGGGGGGGGGGGGGGGGGGTGTTTGTGTTTGCTTGTTCTATCATTATTTTGGCTAGTGTGTATTGGGGGGCAAATGTAAGAATAGAATGTAGAAGTGAATGCAGTTTGTTGTATGTAGTTTCTAGAGTAGTTAGCGGCACATTAGTTATTGGGATTTAATGCCAAGCAGGTGACTAAGGTCATTTCACTATCTAGCGTCGGAGGGTGAATTGGGAAGTGAGTCATGTGGTGACGTGTAAATATGTATTTTGTTGAGATTGAATTATTGTTGCGGGAGAAAGGTGAAGGGAATATAAAAGACGGCAATTATAGTTGCGGGAAGGGTGATGTGATTATTTTGTTTCTTTTGTTAGTTATTTATGTGTATTTTTGCACCTGTGTTTTAGTGCATCCTAGTCCAATGGTCAGAACTAACCAGCTAAGTCTGCCACCGTGCTGTGGTACCGAGAGTGGATGCTGACTGTGTCACTCCGCCTTTGTGGGCTATGACGCCGGACCTGGGTGCTGTTGCGAGTATCGTGGCACGCCTCGTGTTTAGTCAGGTCGGATCGTCCCATGTGGTTATGTCTAACCCGTTTAAGTGAAGGTTTGTATATTTATAATGTCGTAACGAACGTTGATCTATTCATCTCCTCGTAGTGTCAATATTGTGGGAGGAGCTTTGTCAGTGACATTTTGAGATATTCTATTATTTAAAGCAGCCTGTGTTACGGAAGGCCTTATTGTGGAAGCAAGAGCGCCGAGCTGATGTGAGCTTAACGGTTGTGCTTCCGGCGAGAAGGTCTAGTGACTTTTGACTTATTAAGTTTGCTTAACTTTCAGCTGTATTGTATTGAGGATGCTAGTTCCATTATATAGTCGACTTTGTGTTGGTCGAAACATCGTTAGTTAAAGGAGCCTTGCGCTGTGACTGTCTAGTTTGTGAAAGCTTTAGTTGAGTCGAACTTGTCGTTCATGATCCCACTGAGGAGATTCAGTAGCTTACGGATTATGTTCATTTTTTCTCGATCTCCATTTGTGTGTAAGATAGCATATTTGGTTGATCGTATATTTGATATTGTGCTAGTTAAAATACTGTTACTTAAGGAGCCACGTGCTGTAAGGGACTTTTCGCGGAAGCAATGGCGTAGGTCTGTTGGCGTTAGCGCTTAACGCTTATGCTTTCGGCGGGGTACAGTGTCTGTTGATTTAAGCTTTTCAGTCTGTTTTCGGTTATATTTTTGTTAAGGTTATTTGCTTTATTATATATTAGTTTCCTCTACTTTGTGTTTTAGGGATATTTAGTTTATTATATTTATTTTGTGTTGTGTATTATGGATATTCGGGGTGTGGAGTTTGGGCGTGTGCGAGTGTGAATGTGATGTGTGAATGCGTGGCTAGGATTGAGTCTGATTATTGTTAGGGTTATATGTAATAAATGTGGTCATTGTTCCTCTGGTGTTTGTGTTAGGTTTGAGTTAGTGTGGGTTGGGTGTAACTCGAGTGGTAGCACTCATAGTTCGCGCCCCGGAAGCGGGGTCGTGACAGGGACGCCTGGATCATTTTGTATAGTGTATAACATGTGACTTTGCAAATGAAACATCAACTGGGGACGAAAGACAATAATAAGATAAGAAACCATTGTCAACATAAAGATTTATTACAAGAGTGTTACTATGGGTTGGTCCACCTGGATCATTTTGTATACTGTATAACATATGACTTTGCAAACGAAACAGCGGCTGGGGATGAAAGACAATAATAAGATAAGAAAACCATTGTCAACATAAAGATTTATTACAAGTGTTACTATGGGGTTGGTCCGCCTGGATCATTTTGTATACTGTATAACATATGACTTTGCGAACGAAACAGCGGCTTGGGACGAAAGACAATAATAAGATAAGAAAACCATTGTCAACATAAAGATGTATTACAAGAGTGTTATTATTCGGTTGTTTTCAGCGTGTATAGCTTTGTTTTTATCTGATGTACGCCTGGATCATTGTGTATACTGTATAACATTAACCTTACTTTGCAACTAAACCGTGGCCCCCACCTGGGTCCGCCCTGGGGGACTTGGGTGGGGTTAACTACTTTTTAGTTTCCAGGGTCATCCTGGTCAACCCCACAGGGTGGGGTTTCCTCTCAATTCTGGCGCATGCGTTTCTGTCTACCCTTTGTCCATTCACTTGCATTTTTCTTTTTTAATCTTTCCCTACTGTCTGTATCTCTTGAAAAGAAGTACCCAACGGAGAAAGAACCACGCTTAGAAAAGACGGTTACAAACACAATTTATTAATATTTCGGGTAAATTTGCTTTGTCAAAACAGACAAACAAACAGATCAGTCGCTACTTATCTTCATTCGCAGAAGGAATGTGACACATTCCTTCTGCGAATGAAGACAAGTAGCGACTGATCACTCTGTTTGTTTGTTTGTCTGTTTTCTTCTTCTTCTTCTCGAACGCCGTCACACTTGGAGTTTGGCTCTCAAAATGAATTTGAATTTAGTTTAAACTTGTGCTTATTCGAAAATTGGTTTTGTAAAGTACCAAACATTGACCGTTACTCTTTGAAAGCAGCTTTTATACTCGTGATCAAATCATGGACAACGGGTGATGTACAAAAGAAGAATACACAGAACTAGCAAACCATTTTATCGATCCATCACTGACACACCTTAACAGGAGCTGGATCGACCATGATAGTTCAACGGCGTTGCCAAACAGCTTGGCGCCTCTAGGCGCCAAGCTGTTTGGCAAGACCGTTAAATCATCATGGTCGATCTGTCTCCTGAACTGTTGTATAGTCTCTATAGGAATAGCTTCAAGTTTGAAAATTTAGGAACGTCGATCTAAGAGCTTAATGACATAGATTATTATGTGATTTAATCAAGTCATGACTGACTCTTTAAAATATATCACTTTGTTACAAAGCTGATGTAGGCCTAAGTATTGTCGACTAAAGACAGTGTGAGGTTATGGAATTAGATTGACACACACTTCTAAACAGTATTTAGAAATTTGTTCGTTTGAAACAGTGACTGTTTACATACATATGTGTAAGTCTTGTCTCAAAAGTATTAATTGGTAGTGAATTGCCATCATGTGCCCTAACAACAAAACCACTATTTAATAAAGTAAGCAGGAGTCATGAGTAAGACTTGACCGTGTGTCGTGTCTTTATTTGCGTGTGTGCGTGTGTGTGTGTGTGTGTCTGTGCGTACGTGTGTATGCATGCGTGTGTGTGTGTTTGTGTGTGTGTGTGTGTGTGTGTGTGTGTGTGTGTGTGTGTGTGTGTGTGTGTGTGTGTGTGATTCATATGTACCTGTTACAACACGCCAACACTGAGCTTGTGCTAGGCAAATGTGATGTGAGAGCATTTTGCCCACTAGCAAAACGTCTGCGGGCCCACGACGGCCGCAGTGGGCCCACGCACAGCCGTGCGCGGGCCCACTGTGGTCATAGTGGGCCCGAGTACCTTTGCTTACCGGTTTATTAATTGACACGTAAACGTTTGGCACCATAATAACAACTTGCCACCAACACTAATGAGCATCACAAACATATGTCCTGGTTTCTGGGCCGTAACTCTCAAACTCACAAACCAGCAGACAATATAACTGGAACGACACCGAAACAAATACCAAATTCAAATTCAAAACAAGATACAACAGGTCACTAAACCCCATACTAGCGACGCATTTAGAAAACATATCCACTGTAAACCAGAAACATGTCAACAGAGTTCTATTCATGAAGGTGGACTAATATCTTGTAAACCCATTTAGCCCTGTTGCACTATCATAATTCAAGGGTGGTGTCAGATTAGCTTGGCGCCATCAGGCGCCTAACTAAGCAGGCAATACCCTTGAATTATCATAGTCGATCCGTCTCTTGCAACTGGCACATAGTCGTTAAGTGACATCTCCAAAATTTGGGAAATTAGGTCTTGGGTGTTAAATGGGTTAAATCATCAACGCCAAAGAGCCCCATACATGCGAGGTACTTGAATTAAAAGTGTTTTCATCAAGATACATAGATCTAAATAAGCCCTTGTCTCTAACAGCTGAATCGTGTTCAGTTGTTTCGGAGCATTCAATGGGTTAACAGCAGGCTAGAGCCTTCCGTTTTTAAGTATTTTTCAGGTAGCTGGAGGTGAGCTAACCATACAGACTTAAAGGTGGCTCTTGAACTATCGTGGTTCAGCCATGTCCCATCGTTGAAGCTGGACGTGAAAATATAGCTCCCCCCCCCCCCCAACTTCCAACTCTCCCACGCTCCCTCCTCCCTGCCCCCGTCCCCTAAATACATACTAACTATGCAGTTTTACCTGGTCACCGCCAGTGAAAGTAGATTGAGTTTTTGAAATCTTTGTTGATTCAGACCCAGAGGAACATGGATACAAAGACGTGTCAGCAAGAGGCATAGATCCTCATGAGCCCCCGCATTTGCGGGGGCTCATGAGGATATATGTCTCTTGCAGTAGGATCAACAGTGAAGGGGTTAAAGAGCTAGGGCTTGGAAAACACCTCGCACAATGCTTCAGATAAAAGGACTGTCACGTTTAAACCTTTGTTGCAGCTTTTGTGAGAAGAAAAACAAGGTAAGAGAAATGTAGAGTCTACTTTGGGTCTGAATAAACACAGATTTCAAAAACTCAAGTTCAAGTTCTGATGTGGGAAAAGTCGGATAATCAACAACTTTTTAGAGGTGCCGACAGCATTCTTTTTATTTAAATTATTTCGCTATATGAAACTTTGACTAGTACGTGTATAACAACAAAATAAAAAAATATTAGCGAATAAGGCGTATTTAATTACCTATAAAGGAAAACGACGAAAACAATAACAAATAAACAAAGAAAATTTTTGCTAGGATGTACTTAGCTCAACATTCTCTAGTGCCAAATATTGCTTGATTTGAAAACGATTTTACTGTCTAACATGGTTAAAAGGGACAGTGAACAAAACAGTTTGCACTTTAGACAGCTTCATTAAACCCCCATAAAAATGCATTCAAAACTAAACGTAATCACCGGGGTGAACGTGGTGTAAGGAACCATAGATATGACAACATATAATATTTATATAAACGTTTTTAAGAAGAGGGAAAATAAGTTGTATTCAACCTTGCTATGGATACTCACAAACCAGATAGGTGAGGCTAGCGCTGGCAGAATTGTACTCAAACCAAGGGGAATCACAGCGCTGGACAGACAAACAGTTAGATCCCCTGCCCCCGCCTATCAGGCACCCAATCGCCAGCCCACAGAAAAATACGCAAGTATAGAACAAGACGATCATTTCCATCCTCAAAAAGAATGGATCAGGTCTCTTATATAACCCATGTCTTTCTCCGGAACTTAGGAAGTAGGCAGGAGAAACATACATACACAAACATGAAGGTGCGCTACTATATGTGGTCGGGTAAATACCCTGATTTCCCACAGTAGATGCACAGAACATTACACAACAATGTAACGATACAAATTTGCCTCGAGTTATAGATACTCACAAACCAGATAGGTGAGGCTAGCGCTGGCAGAATTGTACTCAAACCAAGGAGAATCACAGCGCTGGACAGACAAACAGTTAGATCCCCTGCCCCCGCCTATCAGGCACCCAATCGCCAGCCCACAGAAAAATACGCAGGTATAGAACAAGACGATCATTTCCATCCTCAAAAAGAATGGATCAGGTCTCTTATATAACCCGGAACTTAGGAAGTAGGCAGGAGAAACATACATACACAAACATGAAGGTGCGCTACTATATGTGGTCGGGTAAATACCCTGATTTCCCTCACCTATCTGGTTTGTGAGTATCTATAACTCGAGGCAAATTTGTATCGTTACATTGTTGTGTAATGTTCTGTGCATCTACTGTGGGAAATCAAGGTATTTACCCGACCACATATAGTAGCGCACCTTCATGTTTGTGTATGTATGTTTCTCCTACCTACTTCCTAAGTTCCGGAGAAAGACATGGGTTATATAAGAGACCTGATCCATTCTTTTTGAGGATAGAAATGATCGTCTTGTTCTATACCTGCGTATTTCTCTGTGGGCTGGCGATTGGGTGCCTGATAGGCGGGGGCAGGGGATCTAACTGTTTGTCTGTCCAGCGCTGTGATTCCCCTTTGTTTGAGTACAACCTTGCTATGAGCGAAGTTGACTGTACCAACGTTTCATTAAAATGACCTAAAATGAATTGCGGTAAGTATGTTGCGAATTCGAAATCTCGGTAAACATTTGCAATGTGAAGGCAATGGACAGTAAGTCATTTCTGTTGCAAAGCGAGATTTTAATTTTAACATAATGCAATCTCTCTTTCACAAAATCGACTTTCTGGGCATTACAGGGCAGCTTACAAGTTAAAACATATTGTAGGCATTCTGCAGTTAACTTAATAGGACACCCACAAATGGCACTACCTTTGACTTGTCATGATGAATATTTCCCCAACACCTGGCGCTAGACGGAAAAGATGTGAACTTTTAGTGGCATACCTTTGATGACCAGTAGGATTCGCACTCAGTCTTAAGACAGAACACAACTCTGTCCTATGAAAGCAATACACAGTTAATCCATCTTTGTTTATCGCTACCCTTTCATTGTATTACAATGAAAATCTAGCTTTTCACAGAAATGGACTTGACCTAAAGGCAAAAGATATTAAGTCCACTCGATGGGAAAATCGAGATTTTCGTTGTATTAGAATAAAAAGCAAAAATGGACTGGCTGTCTTTCGCCTTCACGGGGAAGAGCTCCGGCTCCCTGCCCCTCCTCCCCTTTTCTTTTGCCCCCGCTATCCCTACACCTAGTGCTCCGAGGCCAATGGACCTCACCGAGCACGCGCCACAAAAGCCACGCCCCCTAGCAATTGTTGCTGGGTCCCACAAGCTTTCCTGTCCCTTGGACAATATGGCGGACGGTAGCGCGCGTGATTCGACTGAATGCGTTGCAAATTCTACAAGCCTACATTTATGCCAGGATACAAAGCTATGTCAAAAACGTCCCTAGATTTAGGCAAAGCAAGTTTGCGTCAAGTTTCATTGATGCTGTTCGTATTTATCATACAACTGGCAGTGATTCCGTTCAAGTTGCCTCCGAGTATCACCGGTCGCAGATCTACAAGAACGCGCCGATCCACACAAAATGTACGTGGAAAATGAGCATCAGCAAGCACAGGTCACAGAAGCTATCAGTGCCTGCAGAGCCCGGTAGGTGTTTTTGTTATTGGTGTTGCTTAGCTCACTTATCCGAGCCATTTTAGTCCATCTTGTCTCATCGTAACAGGATGGCAGTGCAGCGCTCTCTATTGCTGGACGTGTTCACAGTGTCAGGCTGAGCTGATTACGTTCAGTCACAAATAAAAATCGATGTGTATGTGTGTGTGTGTGTGTGTGTGTGTGTGTGTGTGTGTGTGTGTGTGAGTGTGTGTGTGTGTGTGTGTGTGTGTGTGTGTGTGTGAGAGAGAGAGAGAGAGAGAGAGAGAGAGAGAGAGAGAGAGAGAGAGAGAGAGAGAGAGAGAGAGAGAGAGAGAGAGAGAGAGAGAGAGAGAGAGAGAGAGAGAGATTATTAATAAACAACCATGCATGTATGATTTATATTTCAGTTTGAATGGTCACTGTTCTCATGTCATTGGGCTTCAGAAAACTCTTCAGTATTTCAAGGCAGCTAAACTGTTTGACCCATGTGCCTAATCGAATGAGCTGCAGCGACATGCCACAAGCCTGGGGAGCAGCAATATCAAAATTCACCAAGATCGCATCTGTCCCAATAATAAAACCATGGCGTTCTAGCCAGGCCATCGGAGAAGCAAACGAAAAGGCCCATAACATGCAACATCAACACAAGAAGTAAGCATTACCTAAAATAAAATCTAAACTATTATTACGTAGTAAATTATATTTTATTCTGGAATATGAGTGGTTTACATGCCAAAACAAAACACAAGGAGAAATAATGGTTCAGGTCATAAATGGCTGATTCACAGTGACATGCACTTACAATTTAATAGTACAGAAATACTAGATTCAAAACTCATGTTCACTTTATTATGAAGTCTTCAAACTTTCGCAATCAGCAAAGAGTGAGAAACAGTCTATCGTGTAGGTGCTGAAAGTCTGCCCCTTTTCATTATACTTGTGCTTAAAAGATTGACCATTTGGCAACATAATGACAAAAAAGCCAAAGACCAAACATATGTTAATGCAGTGTAGAACTGGAACATTTTGTTTAGTTGTCTCTCCTTTTTTGTCACAAAGTCCACTCTAAATACTTCTTCTTCTGCTGGTTGCATCTGCACACCTTTAGTTCTTTGAAGCCCTGAGATGGGGTCATTCAGATTTGTCAAATTCTTGATCTGATTTCCTCCTTCAGCAGGTCTATCTTTATCTTCTAGCTTGCTATTTCAGAATTTGCACTCTGCAGCCATGGCCAGGTAGTCTAATGGTAAAATCCCTAAAAGAGAAATAAAAAAAAAAATAGACAGTATATGTGTATATATATATATATATATATATATATATATATATATATATATATATATATATATATATATATATATATATATATATGAATGAATAACTTAAAACTTCAAACATATTTCTAAAGATTCTCTGAATATTTGTCAACAGACCAGGAGACTGAAAAGAGAGCCAAAAGCCAGAGAATCGACAGGGTCGCTAACATGTGTGTCACAACGAGGTCCCCTGTTGATCTCCCACAAGAATTGGATCGCCTTTGCTTGACCAGTTAGTGCCCAAATCCTGAGAAACGTGAGGAAAGAACAGAGAACTGACCAGCTAATCACTGGATAGAGGGGGAAAAAAAAAGGAAAAAAGAAAGAAACTTGCAACATGAAACTTCCACATAGATCTAAATAGAAAAGCTAACGTTCCTGACAATTTTTTCGACAGAATCTTTTCACACACCTTTTTCTCAGCTGCAGCTACATTTTATGTAAACGACATGAGGACACTGCCAAGAGTAAATATTTAGAAGTACTTCCTGACAGACACCTGCACAAGCGCAGCATTGTGGTTAATCCACAGTTTCTATTTCTAGGAGCAGCTCAAAGTGTGCGACAGTGGCCAGACAGTCATAATCAAAGTCAAATACCCACCCGCATCCAGAAATTCCACCATACTCGAGGCATGTCAGTTACCAGGATTTTGTGTGAAATTAGCTGACAACACCAGCGTGGGACTGAAGAAATCACATTCCTACTACATACTGCAGGTGCAAGGCCAGCTAAATATTACAGGTTATTGGTTTCACAGAATGGATGTAAATGTATCGCAAATTACACCAGACATTCCATTCATGGCATCACTGTTTCACACTGTCAGCATTCTTCAAAGAACAATGAAAGCCTTAATTGGAAAGTGAAATGTCATCATAGAGTGTAAGCGAAATGGTAGGTATGCATCTCTGCTTTTATTGTCAGCATATATACACAATGATATACTTGCTCACTGGGTTCGCCAGCCAGTAAAGGGTTAATAGATCGAAATATCTCCTTTAAACATGTCATTAGTATGTCTTGCAATAATGCTGGACAAAACGGCTAACTTAAATTATGAATTTTAGTCTGATGGGAAAAAAACCGCACCCAACACCATACTGGAATTATGAAGTTCAGATGTCGTAAAATGAAAGACCTCTTTTGCTCTTCTTCAAGTTTGCATGGACAAAGGAGAACCCCTTCTGCTAAGCTCATAAGTTATATCGTCTAATTTTAGAATCAAAGCCCGCCGTGGAACAGTTCGCTTAAAATATGCGCGTTCAAAATGCTGGTTAGCCTTTCATCCCAATTGTCGCATTTTCCAAATTGTGGAGGTGTCATTTAATGGCTGTGTACCAGCTGCAGGAGATGGCTCGACCTCACCATGACCATTCAAGGCAATCTGGCACGACCCTTGAATTCTCATCGTCAATCCATCTCCTGCTGTAGGACGTTGGCTTTAAATGGGTTAACCTGACTTCAAAGTTGACTTCTTCGCAATACTTTCATCCTCACGTACAAAGGATGATAACAATTTGTTGTACTGAGCAAAAATTGTACTGACCGTGCCAGGGATTCAACTGCTAACCTAACTGCGTGTGCTATCAGTTGGGTCTGTGAATTTGGAACGTAAGGCGTAGAGCGCTATAAGATCCACAATCACGGACCAGTGCACTTGTGTAGGACACATCCGCATGTTTAATTATTAAGAAGCAAAATGCGGACTTCGTAAAACAAATAAACGAGTCAAATCCTAATTCAGTTTCAATATATTCATCAGCATTCTCAGTTCATGCATAATGGGGATACGCTGGGAGATGGCGTACGGCAATGACATGGCGTACGGCAATGACCGGGTAGCCAAACAACGAAGTCTAGCCCGTGCAGACCGGTTTAACCTTAATGTGCTGGTCTGTGATTTTGGACCTTACAGTCTTACGGCCGTAAAGTCCAAAATCACAGACCAGCACACACGTTTTGGCGACTCTCTCTCTCTCTCCCCCTCTCCCTCTTGGAAACTTTAAAACGAAACTTTTCGATTACCTGATGAGCTAAACATAACATCACTGCGCATTTATTTAAACAAACCCTGATGGTTAATACTTTCATGTACCACATGCATTTATGTATAGTGTGTGTGTGTGTGTGTGTGTGTATGTGTGTGTTTGTGTTTGTGTGTGTGTGAGTGTGTGTGTGAGTGTGTGTGTGTGTGTGTGTGTGTTATAAGATGAATGTTGAGTGTTTTTATTTTTCTGTGTATATAATTTATTACACTTTATTATTATTTTGTTTCTATTTAATTTTGTTATTGTTGCATGAAATAATCTATGTAAATATGTCTTTATTATTATTATTATTATTATTATTATTATTATTATTATTATTATTTTAACCTATTTTATGTTGTAGATGTTAGCAACGGCAAGTTTGTAAAATGATTTGTTTCTGTCAAAACTTTTTACCGTTGAAAAATAAAGTTTCATGATCATCATCATTATCATCATCATCATCTCTCTGTCTGTCTGTCTGTCTGTCTGTCTGTATATGTGCGACTGTGTCTGTGTGTGACATTTTTAAAGGTGTGCGAACCTTTGGGACAGAAAAAGGTGACGCCGCCTAGTACAGGGTCTGTTCGTCTGTTTGCTTCCAAGCGGTGAAAACAGCATTGGCCAGCATGGCTGTAAGTATGAATAGAATATTTATTTAATGACATAAAATAGCATTTTAAGAACAGTTTTATTTATTTATGTATTTATTATTTATTTATTTATTCATTTGGTGTTGTTCTTGTTATTATTATTATCATTATTATTGCTATTATACTATATTATTATTATTATTATTATTATTATTATTATTATTATTATTGAAAAAAATGAGGTTTGGAATGTTGAATGTCGTCGCAGGCGTAAAAAGGACAAAATGCTGTTTGGTCAGAATCAAACACACATTTAATATAATATCTTTGACACAATGCATCGATTCATCTGTATCTGGCGCTGTTGTAATGTCTACAGCAAACAGTCTTAATAAATATGAAAAAATCTATTTAGTGTTTTATTTGCAAGTAGCAATACTTTTTGTGTGAAGTTATAGCAACTAAAATAGATGTACACAAGTAAAACAGATTAAGCCATTTAACCCCAAGACCACATTTCCCCAATTTTGGAGGTGCTACTTAAGGAATATGCCGGTGCCTGTTGAAGGAGATAGATCGACCACGATATTTCAAGGTTTGCGCCAGATGAGCTTGGTATCTGAAGACGTCAAGCTCATCTGGAACAACCCTTGAAATATCATGGTCAATCCATCTCCTGCTGTAGGGTGTTGGGGCTAAATGAGTTAAACACATCATAAGTTGCGGTATCTGTGACAGTTCATGGCAACTGATAACTATTTACATTTGACTTAAGATCACTTTCCTGGCAGTGAAGGGGTTAAATAAGTATGTACCCTTTAACCCTCGCCCCTCCCCCCAAAAAACCCAAACAAACAACAAACAAACAACAACAACAACAACAACACAAAACCCAAACAACAACAAACAAACAAAAATACAAACAAAATACACAACCATACCAGAAAACAAAAAAACAATAAAGTGCAAAACAGATTGGTGCTGAAATCATACAGCACGTATTTACGTATGCAATGTTTTCTTTTTACTTAACGACAATGTAATTTTCCTTTCTTTTTTTTATATGTAGAGGATTTTCTTTTTGTTTTTGTTTGACCTATTTGTACGTAAAAAACCCAACAACAACAAAAAGCATATTCTTCTTCTTCTTCCTCGAACACTCTTTATATGGACAGCCCGGTCTCCTCTATAAATGCTGCTGTGCGCCGCAGGTCCCCCAGGCCTCCATAGAGCTTCCGGCCAGTGTCTCCGTCTGAGGGTGTGAACGTGGCGCAGTTCTGTAGCACGTGGTCTGTTGGCATGCTACCAGAGTTACATGGACACTGGTCTGACTGGCCAATTCCAAACTTGGTGTGGAGATGCCAGTTCAGTTTGTTATGGCCGGTGCGTAGTCAGAAGTTAACTACCTGCTCCGGTCTGGTCAGTAGGTGATATAGGTTTTGTTATAGCTGGGGTGTTCTCGCAGCCACTTTCTTTTCTGCGACAGAGATCTCTGCTTCCCTCCCTCCTGGGTACTTAATGTAGATTCCGGCTCCTCCGTCTGTGACAGCGTCAGTTGCAGAACCGTCCGTGTACACATGGGTCCAGACCTCTTGTGGGTAGTGGCTCTGGATGTGCTCCATCGTGTAGGATTTGCGTTCTGTGTCACACTGGGTACCCTTCTTCTGGATCTTTGGTATGCTGTCGCGTATTTGGGGTTCAGCCGAGCGCTTCCATGGAGGATTCTCAAGGATTTTGGGGATCTCCTTTGGCATGCGATCTAGGAGATCTGGATCTCTTGGCTCAAGGATCCTCGTCTGATGTATGAAGCTGGAGCGCTTGAGTCTACCCCTTGTTGGCTCTGACATTCTCTGTCTCATCGGTTGGTTCTGCAGACGTTTGAATTTTGATGCTTGTGACAGGAGTTTGGTGTCTCTTCTCTCCTCTAGTGACTCAAGTCCGGATGCGCTGTCCAATGCAGAGATGGGAGCAGAAACGCATGCCACCAGTGATGATTCTTGTTGCCTGGTTCTGAATTTGTTCCGACTTTGTCAAAGTTTGACTTTTCTGCCGTTCCCCATGCTGCTATTCCATACTCTAAGACTGGGCGGACTCTCCCTGTGTACATTGTCTTGATAATAAAAGCATCTGCTCCCCATCAGGTGCTGATGAGCTTTTTCATCAGGCTAGGCGGATTTTTGCCCTCTCTTGGCACTTCTCAATGTGCGGCTTCCAGGTAAGTCTGCGGTCTAGGGTCACACCCAGGTATAGAGGGCAATCTTCTGGTGGAAGAGTGTGTCCATTGAATTTCAGTGTTGCTTGATGGCTTTTGTTGGACAAGCTGAAGATGGTGTAAGTGGTCTTCTTTGCATTGACGGTTACAAACCACTTTCGTGTCCACACTTCCATTTTTTCAGTGCTTCCTGGATCCTGTAGTCACATACTCTTCAGTACACCACAGTTCGAGGTCATCATAGATGGCCCCATGAACATGTTTTGGAAGGTCTCCAACAATGTCATTGATGAAGATGAGAAACAATGTTGGGGACAGAACTCCTCCTTCTGAAACTCCTTCATTCAGCGTCTTCTTTCGGTTGTATTGTCCGTTGTCATGTACTCTAGCCTTTCTGTTGAAGAGGTACTGTTCAACCCACCTGTACATGCACCCGGCGACGCCACACTTGTGGAGGTTAAGTTTCAGTGCCTCCTTCCACACTATGTCGAAGGCCTTCTCCATGTCAATCCATACATGTCAAAGTGGTTTTTTTTTTGTCTTGGAAGCCGTCTTCTATTTTCTGGGCAATGTAGGTCACCTGATCTTCAGTGGAGCGGTGTTGCCTAAAACCTGCCTGTTCAGGAGTGAAGACTTCCTTCTTTTCCATGAGCCACATGAGTCTTGTGTTAATGCGTCTTTCCACCAGCTTCCCCATGCAGCTGGTAAGGCTTATGGGCCTGTAGCCGTCTGCTTTTGTACGGTCTCTTCCCTTCTTATAAACGGGCACCATATCTGCTTCTCGCCATATCTGTGGAACATGGCCGCTCTTCCAGCTATTATTGAAGGTGTCCAGAAGGACAGCTTTGGCTTTGGGACCTATATGCAGGAGCATCTCGTTGGTGATCTTGTCTAGCCCTGGGGACTTCTTCTCTAGTAGAGTCTTCATAGCCTCTTCCAGGTCCTGTATGGTAAAGGGGTTCGTCATCACTGCATCAGGTGTAGCCTCTTGTTGGGCCGTGATTTCCTGCTGGATTTCTCTCTTTCTTTCTTCTGGGATGGTGATGGTGTTAACTTCTTCATACTTGTCTATAAAGCAGTTTGCTGCTCTTCTTCCTGTGAGCATCTCCTGATTGTGCTCGATGACAATAGAGGAACCTTTTTCTGGTTTCATCGTTCATGGCTCTTATCAGCTTCCACAGCTTGTTTCCATCACGGTCCAGGTTAAGCTTCTCAGTCTTTTTCTCTCCAGCTGTTTCTTGCCGCTTGCAGATAGGTCTTTCTGTAGTTTGTAGCTGCAGCTTTAAAAGTAATGTTGTTTTCAGTGGAGGGGTTCCTTTCTACCTTTTCTCTGGCTTTTTTGTACTTGGTCTTCGAGTTTTTGCAGCTCCTCAGTCCAATAAGGTCTGTATTTTTTTCTGGCGCCTCGTTGGATTGTTTCAGAGGCTGCTTTCAAAATGGCCTTGTTGAGGTCTGCCGGTTAATATTTTTGTCCTATTTGTTGATGCCCTTTCTTTGTGTACACATCTGTCAGTGATGCAAACATGTCCCAGTCAGCCTTCTTATAGGTCCACCTGGGGAAGAATTTGAGGTCTTCTGGTTTATAGTCAAGATCTACAGAGATCTTGACAGGTCTATGGTCGCTTCCACCAAGCTGGCTTAGCACTCCTCTCTTTGATTTCTTGGCAAGGTCGTCCGTAGCAAAGGCCAAGTCAGGCGTGGATGTTGTTAGCCATCTCCTGGAAAAGTATGTTGGTGGATCTTCCACATCGTTCAGCAGTACCAGTCCACTTTCTATCTGCCAGTCCCCTACTTCCTCTCCTCTTTATCAGTCTCCTCATACCCCCAGCATGTTGAGAGGCTATTGAAATCTCCAACAACAAGGCACTCTTTTGTGGCTGTGCTGGTACGCTGCAGGGACAGATCCTTGTCTTGGGGGCAGTAGAGGTTGAAGATCTTAATTTCCATGTCTTCCACTTTGATCCTGACGTCGTGGATCTCTGCTTGTTGGTTGGTGTTGATCTTGAAGTCTTGGGCTGGGGTGTTGTTTTTCACCAGGATCAGCACTCCTCCCTTATGCCTCTCTTCTCTGTTCATCCTAAAGACCTGATAGCCTCCGACTTGAAATCGGTGATTAGGGTTCAGAGGGTTTATCGGATGCAGGCTACATCTACCTTCTCGGCATGCAGTCTTTCAGTTAGAGGGAGCTTTTTGTTATAGACGCCTTCTTCATTCCAGTGAAGGATGTTTAAGGGCGTGGACTTGTGTGTTGATGTTCTTTCATGGCCCGTAGATTTTTTCCCTGGGCCTCCGAAACCTGGCTCCTCGTCCCAGGACGGGGTGACCACCGGTAGCAAGGGGTGGGCCCCTAAGAGGCATGGGGCCCGGCACTCGACCAGCCCGTTGGGACTCCACAGGCAGAGCACCATCTCGAGCGATTCCGTTATTGTCCATACCATGAGTGAAAAGCGTTGTACTGCAGTTTTGCGCGCTCTGGCCCCGTACATCTGCCTTCGGCGGTGCTTTTCTTGTCCAAGTTCGTCTCGTAGGTGACTTGCCAACCAAGGCTGTCGAGCGTCTCCAGCCCGGGATTTTTTATCTGGGGTGTCCTTCCTCAGCGAGGAATTTAGAGATAATCTCCTGATGAAGCCAAGGACTGCTTATGTGCTGGCATGCCAGCTTATTCACAGCTACCCTCCATATCTGAAGGACATTTCCTTATCGCCACTCAGCTGGGTTCCCTTTTTTGTTGGTCCCACGCACCCAGATATTTTTCGAGGTTTTCTCCTCTAGATCCTTTGTGTTATGTCCCGGGGGCGCAAGCTACCGGTTTACAGGGGTCACCGCGAGGAGGATGTGGCTCTACGCTCACGCACAACGGTCTTGAGATGGGAGGGGTTATGCTAGACCAGAGACTGACAGCCGGGGCACGCCTTTTCGTGCCAGGCAGGTGGGTGGTTTTGGGCTGGGAGTGTGTCAACTAGCTCGATGACATGCAAAGCAGACAACATGGACAAGCAGACAGCACAGACAGACCCGCCACCAACACGCAAGCACAAACACTAGGTCTAGGGGAATGTAAGGAGAGGACACGCTAGGAAATCTCCATTGCCCAAACTCCCAACACATCACCATCCCCTGGGACTCCACCCAATCGATCCCCACAAAAAGCATATGATCCTCAGCACTTGTTAATTAAATGTATTTGACAACAAACCAGGTCAAAATTTAAACATGACCTGTTCACACTCAGCCAAAGGTAAGGTCGACACAGCGCTGAAATGGGACGTGTTTGTACCTTGATAAGCTTCTCGCCTCTCTCGCTCCCAGGGCTAACAGTGAGAGATGGATCGACGGCGAGAGCTGAAGGGTTTTGCATGATTACCCTGGCGATTTGAGAGGCGCCAAGCTAATCAGGAATTACCATTCATCTATGTCAAGGAAGAAGCACTAGCCTCAACTCGTACATAACGATCAGGGTGCAAATCTAAAAGTGAGCATGTGGCTCTAACAGTGAAAGGGTCGGTTCACATGTGTCTTGACGGATTTGTAGGACGGGGTCAAATTGGGGTCAGATGGTGGCCAGCAGAGGCCGACATTTTTAGCGGTGTCAAGTGGTCTGCGATTATGGACTGGTGTGTGGTGGTGTGTGGGTGGGTGTGTGGTGTGTGGGGGGTGTGTGGGGTGTGTGTGGGGTGTGTGTGTGGGAGAAATGAAAAAAAATGAAATGAAACTATTTCTCAAGGATAAATGATTAGGTACACAGACCTTTTTTTCAATCGTGTCCTTGCACACGCACTCAATCTCACGCGCGTGACAAACTAATAAAATTGGAAAGGCAAAACGTGAGCATAAAAAACATTAAAAAAAGCAATCAAACCAACAAACAACAACAAAAAAAAAAAACAACTAGTTAGCAGTCACTCACACACACACACTACACACACTAAGAACCTGACTAAACATGAACGTTAGAAACTTAGTTTGAACAGCAACAGCAAACTCGACAATACAACTCAATGCGCTCGAGTAACGCCGACACTACACAACTATGGGCTTAAAGTTTCTTTCAGCTGCCGAAATAAGCGGGCCCTGAATGTGGACAAAGAAGGAGCCCCAGTAATGTCGATAGGCAACAAATTACATAGTTTGGCTCCTGAGTAAGACAAACTAGTTTTGAACATATCGAGGCGCGGCCTTGGTATGAAGAGAGAGAGAGAGAGAGAGAGAGAGGAGAGAGAGATCAATGAATCTTTATTTTACAACGGTGAAGATATTAACAGAGTCAGTGACTATGTCATTGTTCGTACCTGCCGTTGCTACAACTACGACTAACTAAGTACAAAATATACATTAAAAAAAGAGACATCAAAGCACAGTAATACAAAATAGATAGTCCACTAAACACAAACATGCGCATATGCTGCGCACAAACGCACTCACGCGTCCACACACACACACATGATTGTTAGAATATACACGTACATTCGTGTGTCTACGAACAACTAGATATTATTTGAGCACGGTCAGATACCTATAAAGACTTGCCTTAAAACGAGATAATGTCGGAGTGGCTTTAACGTGATGTGGGAGCGAGTTCCACAGTGTTTAACCCGCAAATGACAAAGTAGATTTAAATATATCTATTCGGGGAGAGAGAGAGAGAGAGGTCCAAATGTGTGCTGGTCTGTTTTGCGGCGCTAAAAGTTAAAGAAGTCAATACAATCATCAAAGAAAAACAGGGAACACATCTGAAAGACGGATTAAAAGAAAAAACCACCAAACAACCAGATAAACAAACAACGAAACAACCAGAGAAAGAACGACATAAAGAAAGAAAGAAACAGACAAACTGTCACGACACGCCTGACAGTCAGGGTACCGTGGACAATATAAGTGCTAACACTCGAGAAACCCACCCACTCTAAATAAATCACACAACACCAGTGATAAACAACAATCGACTCTTTTACTTCTCACACTTACTCTAACACCACCCCAACCCACTAATGCCTCACACCCTCACACATACACACACATGCACTCATATAACATATTAACACATGAAAATGATTGACAGATGAAAATTGACCATGGCTATGCAGAGATAGATAATAGGAGAATCCCAAACCACCCCCTATCCATTTTGTAGTTTTATTATAATCAACTAGCTATTTAGACTAACCAACTTCAACAACATTTTTTACATTTTCAAATTTCAATCATTAAGATATAAAAGTTTTTTTTTTATAATCAACTAGCTATTTAGACAAACCAACTCCAATAATACAATCAATACCTTTATTATCCAACTATTATAATTTCATTTCAGAAATTATTTAATATAAAAGATTTTCAAACCACCCCCCTATCCATTTTGTAGTTTTATTATAATCAACTAGCTATTTAGACAAACCAACTCTAGCAACATTTTTTACATTTTAAAAGTTCAATTATTATGTTATAAATTTTTTGTTATAATCAACTAGCTATTTAGACAAGCCAACTTTAATTTAAAATTTTTTTTTAATAATCAACTAGCTATTTAGACAAAACAACTTCAATTACATTTTAAACCATCCATTTTATAGTTTTATTATAATCAACTATTTATTTAGACAAAACAACTTAAATAATACAATCAATTTTATTATAATCAACAAAATCATTAAATAATTAATGTTTTTTTATTTTATATTACATTATAAAATGAATCAAGACGAATTGCTACTTTTAAACGATATCTGTGCTGTAGAGAACAAAGACTTAAGACTCTAAAAAACAAAGGCTTATCTCTGTTGTTGTTTCTGGAAAATCAAAAGCTTTTCTCGGTAAACAATACATGACAGAAGACATAGAATCCCTTACTGCTGATGAGCTAATTAAACTACATTCTAAATATGAAAACCATATTGCTTCACTAATGACTCGTGATTTAAGCCGGTCTCTTGTCTGTCTATATACAAAAGCTGTAAGTCACTTCTTACCTGTAGACACTGACAGTCTATCACACGACCTTGAAAGCAATCCTATTGTTTCAAGTTCAATAGGCAAATTAGCATGCCTTATGTTTTACAAGTTTGGGAATTACCTTGCGCCTGCTGTAACCTTACTTGTTACTAGTAGTCATATTGATTTTTCTAAAATAAATTTTAAATTAGAAGAAAATGGACGAGACGACTCCACAACAGAGCCATGTCTTGACACAGGTTCAAACAGTGACTAAGACTAAAAGCCCAGGTAGAATAGAGGCTGGAAAAAGATTAGCTGAATATAACAGACAAAAGAAATTACAGCTTCAAGCATTAACAGAAAAGACTGACACACCATCAACAGCACCAGTGTCACTACCGTCACACCCCCCACAAAGTGAGAGACAAACAACTAA